>JAVJIF010027628.1:0-50441 GCA_038442645.1 Agave tequilana | reverse complement strand
CTGCTCCGATATCCCTATGGTCTTCTTAATCTCTACCTGCTGAGAGATTGTAAGCTTCAACATTAAAGCCTCGTCAAACATGACATCTCTGTGAGGATAAACTTCTTGTCCTTAGGATCCCAAATCTTGTAGCCTTTTATTCCTCTCTTGAATCCTACGAACACACCTTTCTTCGCTCTTGGGTCTAACTTATCTCTCTTAACATGGGAGTAGGCCGGACACCCAAATGCTCTTTGCGAATCATAATCCTGAGCAGTTTTTCTCTGACCAAACTTCTAGATGAGTTTTACCTCCTATCGCAGACGAAGGTAACTTGTTAACGAGATAGAAAGCATATGCCAAAGTCTCAGCCAGAAATTCTTTGATAATCCAGCATTGGATAATATACATCAGATCTTCTCTAGCAAAGTCATGTTCATCTTTTCGGCTACCCCATTTTGTTACAGTGTTTCCCTTATTGTGAAATGCCTTTCTATGCCTTCATCATGGCATAGCTTAAGGAAGGATCACTCTTACACTCACCTCTGTTATCTAATCAGAGCACCTTGATCTTCCTTTCCGTGCTTTTCTCCATATTCTTCTTTCACTCCACAACAATTCTAGGACTTTTCCTTTGTGCTTCATGGTATATACCCAACATCACCTAGAATAATCATCAATAAAAGTCACAAAGTAGTGATTACCTCCAATAGATGCAATCTTGGTTGGTCCCTAAACATCGGTGTGAAAATATCCAGAATCAGTGCAGTGAGTCACTGTGTCGAATTTCACCTTGGCCTTCTTTCCGATGACGCAACGTCCACAAAACTCCAATTTGCAAGTTCTAGCACCTTTCAACGGACCTTGCTCTGTAAGAGCTTGCAAAGAGTTTTCTCCTTTATGTCTGAGCCTCATATGCCACAGCCTGATAGAATCATCATCTGAATCTGTAGAAGTCGCCACTTGACCTATAACTGTACTACCCTCCAAGTAGTATAGATTATTTCGACGGACGCCCTTCAAAATAACCATTAAGCCTTTAGTCATCTTGAGAACAACATCTCTTATAAATACCTTAAGACCCAATGTTTTCAAAGCTCCAACTGAGATAAGATTTCTTTTAAGTTGAGGTGTATACATAACTTCCTTCAATTCCTACATCATCCCATCGAATATCTTAATTTGGACTGTAATTATTCCTTCTATGTTACATGGGCGATCATCACTCATGATAACAAAACATCCATCTAGCTTCTTAAAGTCAGAAACCAATCACTATTTGGGCATACATAATAGGTAGCTCCAATATTTAACATCCACTCAGAGTCTCCTAGGTAACCAACAATACGGAGAAAGAGAATACTGATGAGTCTGAGTCTGATCCACTTGCCTGTGAAGTACTGGCGTGAGTACTGACCACCTGTGCGAGATTTGCCTCGGTCTTCAACTCCTTCTTATTCTTGGCATCTGGACAATCAATCTTTTAGTGCCCTAACTCTTTGCAGAAGGCGTACTGATTCTTCTTCAGATCTCTGAAACCTGGCCTGAACTTTAATCTCCCACGATCACGTTTGCCCTTCCTATTGGAACTCCTGCCACTTATCGCCAACGCCTCTGCTGATGTACTCCCAGAATAAGACAGCTTGTCCTATCTCTTACTTCATAAATTACAAGAGCAGCCGACACTTCACTGTATTTAAGTGCTTGTCTACCATTGATCAAAGTTAGGGTAAAGGTCTCATACTCTTTGTCAGGAAGAAAATTCAATAGAATCAGCCTTATCCTCTTCTTCGATATTTACATCCACATTAACTAAGTCTATAAGGAACTTGGTGTAGTTATTCATGTGTTCATCAATAGAGAGTCCTCTCTTCATCTGGAAGCATAAAACCTCCTCTTCAATTGCAAACGGGACTCAATACTTTTTGTCAGATATTTCTTTTTCAGGATCTCGTACAACTGCCTTGCAGATGTTTCATGTAACACATGATACTTGATGTCTTGTGTCAAATAAGACCTTATCAAAGCACACGCCATTCGATTCATCTTACCCAAATCCAGTTTAGAAGTAGCCTCGGGCTTTTTTCAAACGTAGAGTGTCTTCGAGGTTTTATGTTGTCAATGCATCCATCATCTCACATCTCCACATCTCAAAGTTGTTCTTACCATCAAACTTTACCACATCAATTTTCAATGGATGTGAATTCATGAATCACCGTAGATGTACTATCTCCAGCCATTTTCTCAATAGATTCCCAAAAAACAATACGAAAAACAAATGGAGTTAGATCAAAAAAGCTAGATAAAGATAGGATCTTATCTCAAAGTGAAACCCTAGGAGAGTTTCAAAAATAATTTACTCCACCAAATTTGATTCTTGAGCAATCCAAGCGCTTTTTGAAATCGACACACGATCCAACAAACAGTTCCAACGCTGCTCCAAGATCGACACACGATCTCCACCAAACAGCCAATGCTCTTAGAAGCGACACACCGATCCCGCGATGAACGTGATGCTCTAATACTATTTGTTGCGGGTGCCTTGACAACAACCAATGAGGAATCTCAATCAACAGAGAGAGATGCACCAGCGAAGTACCCAAAAGATAAGAACAAATAAACAAGAGAGAAAAGCTAAACACAATATTTAACGAAGTTCGGCAATTGCTTACGTCCTCGGGGCAAGGGAGAGAGACTTTATTGATTCAGCAATCAAGTACATTTGTTCTTTGGTTACAATTCATGAGAGCTCTACCCTTAATTTATAGTCAGAGAATCCTATAGTTTTTGGAAACCACAATTGAATTAGACTCCTGATCAAAAACGAAGTCCGAATCACAATAGGAGAAGCAGATCCGTCGTCGGTCCACCGGTCGGTCGACCGACTCCTTCCTTCGGTCGACCGGCAGGTCGATCGGCGCCAACAGAAACTTGGTTTGTCTCAGTCAGTCGACCGCTCGGTCGACCAGACTGCTGCTGTGCACGCTGTGCATGCCGGGCGACCAGGCAGTTGGCCGGCCTCTATTCTGGCATGCTGTGGATTACATTCTCACTCCTCTTGAACTCTGATTTCTGCACTATCTTTTCTAATGAGCTAAAAAAATTCTTCCGTCAAGCTTTTATCTCCTCTCTTCTGACATAAGAATTATGACACAGTCTATAAGGAGAAAAACAGATCACTACAGTCTTCAAAGAAAAATAAATTGGTTGACGGAACTGTAGGCAGTTACCATAATACATAGAGAACAGAGTCTGACATTAAAATAGATACTTGATCTCATAGCAGGCTACAATCCCACAAAAATTGCAGTTCTGATTCTTGTGAATAAAATTCCAAATATGAAATTTCATTGTGCCACAGATATTGTCTAAGAAGATAATAGAGAAGGAACAGAAAAGTCATAAAGATTGAAACATGAAGGCCTCAGACCACCAATCATTAGTTGTTGATGTATAAATCATGAACGATGGTAAGCATGATGGCCTTACAATTGAGGCATGCGTCACAGAAAGTATTCCAGGCTCCAGTTGACAAGAAACATTACTCAGATAGAGCTTGCAGAGACCGCCTCAGAGAAATTTTTATTTCGGTTCTCTTACTATGGGTCTGATTGGTTGTCGTAACTGATCGTAATTCGTAATTATAATTGGTAAACTCCTTTACAATTATAAACGAGTTACATGTAAATTTTACGGTATTTAATTGGTAATATAAAATTGTAAAATGGGAAAGTGTATTGTACTTTACGGTATTTGGTTGTCGTAATGTATAAGTCGTAAGTGAAAAAGTTGACCACAAAATTAACTATTTGGTGATTTTAAAAGTTTTAATACTGCAAATAAATATTAAAAAAGTTAAATATTAAAATTTTTTAATATTAATATAAAAAAATATTACAAATTTGTATGACCACAAAATTAACTGTAACTGGGCTGTAAGTGAGTGGTAACTGGGTTGCAAGTGAGTGTTAGTTGAGTTACGTAAGTCTTTTACGAATTACGGTCAAAACAAACGCCGTAGTTGTAACTGGGAAGTAAGTCATTTACGAATTACGGAGTTTTACCCGAAACAAACGGCCCATATGTTTCATTCCTTTTAGTGGAGATGGGGGTATCTGCGACTACATCACTGTAGCTTTGGCTACAAATGAAAGATTGAAGATTGTTTGATCATTATTTATTCTAATTCCATTGCATTAGGCAGTTCCTAGGAATCTCTACGCACCAAAAGAGAGAAATGGAGGTAATCATATCACAGAAAAGGTCAATCGCTAATACAGTGAATTATGTGGAAAACTCGGAAGAAAAAGATCACAGAAAGGGATAGAAGTTTTACTATGTTAATGGTGATTACAATATTCTTCTCTGGATTTAGGTGAACGTGACATTCTCTTCTCATTGGAAAGTATCCTCTATTTATACAAGTCGTGTCAAGTAGATAGAGTTAGGGAGTCCAGCTTAATTTGAATACCTAAGTTCTTTATCACAACAACTGTTTAGACTGAATATCCTGACTTGAATTGATATAGGAGAGAGTACGTCTCTATCTGGTGGTTTGTGCTCGGTTGCAGATTGGGACGAACTGCTCCCGAGAGGTAGCTGTCTCATTTGAATGATGATTAGACTTAAAAATAGAGATATCTGTAATCAGATCTCACTCTTCTACTAATTACCCGACCCGTCCAAGATTCGAATTGGGCGAAAGAACTGGATTAGACGTTCTGAGAGTTGCCACGTGCGCACATTCGTCTGAGACTAGGCGTGACATATGTCACGATCTTGAACGGTCAGAAGTGACCACTATAACCATTATAATAAAAATGCCTATAGGAGATCAGAATCATACCAAATTCATGAAGTTGCAATTTTGGTGGATTTGCAGTGGAATCTAAGCTGTCTGTGATGCTGAACAAGGATCTTAATCCCCATGGAAGGAAGCCTTGCCAAACTAGATAATGATGATGTAGCAACCTATTAATAGAAAACACCATTACAGGAAGCATCAAAATTTGGAATCAGTAGAGAACACGTACCAACACCATAGTGCACACAATAAATAGTAACTAGAAAGAATCAATTGCTGAGACCAATTTTCTCCAAGTATTTAAAGTTCTCTTTTGTGCCCCAGGTGAGAAAATTTATTTGATATAGCATCACTAAAGAAATGAATGTGAAACTCGGACATGCGCATATATGAAACATTTAGATTAGTAGGCCTTCCCACTTTGTCACGCAAACCCAGCTCTTGCCGCGTTTGCGAAGCAAAAGTTGGGTTCCTAAGCTCTGTATTCTAGAGCAGAGTCTCAGGTATGCTATATGTCCACCGCAACACTTTATTTTCAGAAATCAGCCCCTGCACGCTAAGACAGAGAAGAAAAAAAATTAATTCGTTAAAAAAAGAAAATTTATCATCCCTCAACGGCAACGACGCCAAAATTATGATCGAGTCAAAGCTACACAGAAAAATACAGAGTTTAGGAACAGTGCTAGATCCTCGATGCTACCGTGTAACCTAGGGCTAACGGATTGTGATCCATATGGAGGACAACGATGGAAGCAATTAAGTAAGTTTCTTCTTTTAATTTACAAAAGCAGGTTTAAAAGTTCTTTTCTCAGTTTTGAAAAATAAAAAGAAAAGTTAGACTATATTAGGTTAGAAAAAGGTGGAAAGAATGAAGAAGATGGTGGATTTATGTTGTCTCAAAAAGAAAGTGAAAAGGAAAAAGAAGAGTGTTGGTTCATAAATCAGAAATGAAAAGAAATAAAAGAAGAGTACTTACCTCTACTGTTTGAATCATAATGAAGACTTAACTTAGTGTGAGGTAAAGCAAAGTAGTAAAAAGAAATACATCAAACACGTTGCTTGGCTAGATCGAGTACAATGAAGAAAAGTAGAAAACTCTATTGATGTCATTTCAATGCAATTCTCTCTTGAAGAAGGATTACATCAGTGTTACTCTAATTACAATTCTTCTTTTTCTCTCATGCAACTCTCTCTAACTTAAACTAAAATAAAAAATTATATTGATAAAGAAAATAAAACCCTAAACTAAACTAAACTAAACTAAAGCTCTCTGCTGGAGTTCATCCCTCTGCCTCTGAGTATGCAGGTATTTAGGATAGGAGTTAAGTACAAAGATAGGGGGAGCAAACGCTCCCCCAGATTTTTAATAGATAGCCACGGAAACTGGTCGTAGGGCCAGGGTCTGGGTGACGCTCCTCCATTGATCTTTGTCCCATCCTTTTATCCTCTTGGAATTTCAGATTCTGCTCTGGTTTGATGATACATCCTTTTATCCTCCGCGAAACCGATAGGGTCTTCTTCTAATACGTTTTCCTTTAAATTTTAATGATATTATCTCATCTGATATATCCAGTCTTTAGATAAGATTACTTTTAGAACCTCTGAATTTGAATCGATCCCTGTTAATTTGAACTTTTGGATTTAATTAGATAAGATTTGTGCTTACCTTCTCTCTATTATATCAGTATGAATTTAGACATTAAAACAAGTGAGATGTAAGAATTATTACAGAATAAATATAAGAATGCAGTAACAATTATGCAATATTGAAAATCACCTAGAGGGGGGTGAATAGGTGATATAGCTAATCTATGATCTCAATGCGGAATTTAAAACTTAATGCAATACACTCAAGTGCAATCAACAAGTGATGCACACACAACCAAGCCAAGCAATTATGAATGCACAATATGAATAGTTGCAAGGCACAAAGTAAAGAGAGAGATAGAGAGAGAGTCAATGGATCAAGCGCAAACAACAAGATATGTTTCGAGGTTCGAGCACCCAGCTCTACATCCCCGCCTTTGACACACGAAGGATTTCTAATCCACTAGCTAGTCAACAAAGAACTCTCACAAGGAGTACCCAACTCCTCTCTTTACAACCACAACCTCCTCCTTGAGGCAAGCTCCAATCCAACAAAACAATCACCTCACAACTTAAGGGATTAACACAAAGCAAACAAGGATCACCTCACCACTTGAGGGATACAACCCAATAGCACAACCTCCTCAACACAATGAGGGAAAGGCACAAAGCCAAGCTAAGTTAGGGTTTATACTTGGTGGTCTAACAAACAACCACAAACAATTTCTTTCTCCCACACAAAGATCCTATAGAAGAGATTGTAGATTTTAGCTCAAGTGTAGAGAAAACAATGGAATGGAAATCAAAATCACAAAGAAAATCCTTGGGAAAAACTGAAACCAAGATATAGAAGTTGAATCACAAACTCTTTTCCCAAAAACCCTTTTCTTTGGTTTTCCAAACCCTAGCAAAAACTCCAATAGATTGTTCAATATGAGTTCAAAACTTCTTTTGATTGCTGTGAAAACACCAGAGAGTAAGGAAAAATTCGCACAAAAATTCTTAGAGAAAACAGGCTATGAATGGGGTATTTATAAACCCCAGAAAAATATAGCCGTTAGCAGCAGAAAATGTCAGAAATACACTGCCGGTCGACCGGTCCGGTCGACCGTCCAACGGTCAAATTCTGCCCGTTGGCAGCTATCGGTCGACCGCCCGTCGACCCAAACAAACAGAGAGTTCTGCTCTCAGACCCGGTCGACCCTGACGGTCGACCGTCCCCGTGTCAGCCAAACGTGCACAGATCTGTGCACGTCGGTCGACCGACCCGGTCGACCGACTTCATGCCAAGTCGACTTGGTCAGAAGACTAGTCGACTGGTTGAAGCCTGGAACAGAAAACTGGTCAGAAAAACAGTTTTAAAAATATTTGAAAAATCTTTTAACACTCCTAAAAATCACCAAAAATAGTTTTATCATTTTGCATTGATATATAAACATGTGGTAAAAAGTTTAGCTCAAATATCAATCAATATGAACTATTTTTGTGTCTTATCATTTTTACCAAAAACCAAAAACTGTATTTTCTAAAACTTGGATTTTGAATAGAAAATACGTTTTGTCCAAAACTCTTCCAAATACAAAAACATGATATTAAACAACATTTAGGCATGATGTATAGGATATAATCCTATATACATGTAACATATATATATCCATGTTTTTGTCATTAATTCCAAAATATGTTTATTGAAAATACCAAAACATAAAACACATGAAATGACTATCAAACTAAGTTTGTCAAAGAAGATGAAGCATGCATGTATATAGAACAAATCTAATATACATTAAACCATGTAAACTTGTTTTGATATAATATCTATTCATGCAAACTAAGATCGGTTAAACTAAAAACCGAAAACCAAAACATGAAACGTGTGTGTTGTGAACTTAAGCATATCATACTATTCTAATCTTTACAATTTGGATCTAAACACAAAACTAAACTATGGTACCGATGTCTTCTGTAGAGCGCAATCTCCAAGCCGACTCGATCCAAAACTCCATGATCCACCGAGCAAGTGCTATATGTGATCTTTGACGCTCGGGCTCTTGAATCAACATGAGAAAGCTTCAAATCATCTTGTTGAAGCTAATCACCAACTAATACTTGATTAATGATCTGAAACTAAAACCACAAGATTATTAGTACACATAACTACATGAGTTAATCATCATCAAAACTAGAGTGGAAGGCCTTTGGGCCAACAATCTCCCCCTTTCTGATGATGACAAAACTCATGGAGTTATATATGCATGGATTAAAGTTAAGCTTTAAAGAAGCTCCCCCTTAACTCATGCATAGGATAAATAACTAATAAATGGCTCTAGATACCAATGAAATTATAAAACATGAAACATGCATAGATATGCATAATAGAATAAATGGCTCTAGAAACCAATGGAAGATACCATGAAATTTTCAAAAACAAATAAACATGTTCTAGATACCAATTAGCAAAGACAAATAAACATGCTCTTGATACCAATTAAACTAAACAAATAAACATGCTCTAGATACCAATTAAACTAAATATATGCAAAACAAACTAATGATCTAATGATCTCTTTTACAAGCTCTTGATACCAAAACTAAACATGTTCTTTAAATAATGCTTTTGATACCAATTGAACTTAATATAAAAACACATAAAACATGCATACAAACATGCATATAAACTCAAATTCTTCTCCCCCTTTTTGTCAATCATCAACAAAGGGGTAAAAACAAAACAAAACTAATAAAAACATATTCTTCTCTTCTTTTTGTTCAAAACAAAGAATTAATAAAGGGATGTTCTCCCCTTTTTGGTCTAAAAGCAAATATGATACCAATTAAAAATGTGTCAATGAAGTGCATTTTGATACCAATTTTAAAAAATGAAACTATATCAATAGAAAAACAAAAATCTTGATACCAATTGATAAGTAAACAAATGACATACCAATTGTAAATAAACAATCTTGATATCAATTGAAATTAAACATAACAAATTTTGAATTTTTTTTTAAACAAAAATGTTGATACAAATTGAACTTAAACATATAAACAAATTTGATTTTGATACCAATTAAAATTATTTTCAATTGAAATTATTATTCTTTTTTACCAATTGAAATCATTATTTTCTATCATAAAGTAAGGGAGTGGAATACAAAATACCAATTGAAAGATGAAATACAAGATTTTCTCCCCCTTTATGAAATACCGATAAAACAATGATAAGGCTCGAATTAAGATACCAATTGAAAACTAAATCATTGAAACAAAATTGAAGCTCAAGCTTATCATAAACAAAATCTTGTGCTTAAAGATATAGGGATATAATAAGCACAAATAAAACATATATATGTATGAAAAGTAGATACCAATTGAAATTGATATACTTTGAAATGCAAGCATACATACATAAAAATATATGAGTATACAAGAAATGTCAAGATTGATACCAATTGAAAGAATTCAATGATACAATTGAAACAACAATAAGATCAAGTGTATACATCATATTCCTATCCTCCCATACATGATCAAGTTTAAAATGATTTTCACAATAAAGCATATATGAGCATGGTCTCCCATCCAACCACCCTTAGATGGTAGGGGTTTTCAAAAATAGGTTTGAAAATATAGTATGTTTGAAAATCTCTACCAAAGTGAAGAATACGAACTAGTTATAGGAAAAACTTTTTAAACTAGTACGAAATCCTTCAAGTAAGGAATAAAACAAAATTGTTTTTCATGAAACACATGTAAATCACATGATCACTAAACACTCAAAATCTATATAGCACAATTTGTACTCATGAAAACTAAGTCATGAGACACATTAAATAAGGTGAGTGTACAAGTGTTGTGAGAAACATATCAACATGAAAATGGACAATCAAGCTCAATATTGAAAACATGAAATTCATCTAGGATGTGAAATCACCAATTGAAATCATCTTAAAAACATGAAATCATTCAAAAAAAAACATGAACTTCATCATAAATGTGAAATCACCTAGCAAACATGAAATTCATCCAAACGACTTAAACTTCAAGGCATATGTATGCCATGTACAAACTAAAGTATACATACATATCCTAAACACAATGAGTCCACAAAAGTATATGCATGAAGGCACGTGCTCAAGGATGTACATGTATAATCAATAGTTTGGACAAGATAGACATATACATGTAGTTAAAACACATGATCATAGAAACATATCCAAAATGAGGAATACAAGTCAAATGCAAGAATCATCAAAACTAGACTATACTAGTACATCAAGTGAATACAAATGAGCGTTCAAGCACAAACATATAAAAAGGTCTATTTGTACCTCACTAGTTGTACAAGTATAAATCCTTGTACTTGTACAAGTCTTAATGAGAACTTATCATTCAAGCAAGTAGTCAAAACATGAAGCATAAACGGGAATCATAACCAACATGATAAACATAATAATTAAAACATGAATTATTAAACAAAAAATCATAGTCAACCATATGATTAGCATGACAAAGACATGTGCATTAGATCTATGATTAACATGATAGCTAAAACATAAAGAGAACACAAAATATGGGTTCATACTAAACATGGGTGATCTCAAAAGCTATACATGTATGTCAAATGTCTAATAAACATGGCATTCAACATACTAAACAAACATGATTCAACAAAATAAAAATCATAAACATCCACATGATCATTATGTATATGCATGTACATTAGATCTAGGGCATACATGATAGTACTAAACAAGGTGAGAACACAAAGATAAGATCCATATAAAACATGGGTGTCTCAAGTAACTAAACATGTATAACACTAATCTAATCAACATGACATAAGCATAATGAACAATAAAACAAGACATGCTAAGAATAGATGAACATGAAAAGCATGCAAATAAAATGGGAGTTAGAGAATGATACCAAAACCGATGAAGGTGCATCTCTAGTTCTCCAAACCACGGTGGTCCTCCCACCAAATCCCCTTGAGAGTGAAGCATCCAAATGGTTCTCTTTTAAGCTTAGAACGCATCCACCTCAAGGCACCAATACTCTCACGTGATGCGAGAGCTCCCACCTACATTAAAAGTCAAGGAGGTGGTTTTTGGTACCCATTTTCTTTTGGGTCCATAGGGTTAGTTTCTTTTCTAACTCAAACAAGATTACATGCTAAATTTTCATTATGTAAACGATCATAGCAAAATCTAGCAAGATGGCCTTTTCGACCACAATGTGTACATGTGTACACATGAGCATACATGTCATGGTTGTGTCCGTGGAAAGCATGTGTATGCCGTGTAGGGTGTGCATGCAAAGATGGACCTTGTTTCTTATGAACCAAGGTTTCCAAACGTGTATGATTTAAAGCACATTGGCTCAAAGTGGAGCCCAAACAATCAACACTTTTCTTCAAAACATTTATATCTTTTTCAATACTTGAAGATAAAGTGGAGCATGTAAGAGGTGTGCTAGAAGAAGAAGCTATACTAGCATGGCACACATGAGAATCAATATCAATTTTTAAAGATTCATTTTTCTTTAAAACTAAATCCAATTCTTTTGTAATGGAATCAATTTCATTTTTCAAGACAAGGTTATCTTTTAAAAAAAATCCAATTTTGAAGATAAACCTCATTGTTTTTCACAATATCATCACAATCATTTTTGCTTTTAAAAACTTCAATCTCATTAAGAGCAAGGTCTAGTTGAGATCTTAGTGAGTCACGTTCACTAGTGATCTCTTCCTTCTCTTGCAAAACCAATTCAAAATTAGAACACAAATCCGTTAATTCATTTTTCAAAACAAGATTATCCTCTTTCAAAGGTTTGTGTTTTTTTCAAGAAATTTTCAAGTTTTGTGGCAAGTTCCATATTTAAAGTTTGAGCTTCTAAACAACCATCACAATAGGAACTAGAGCAATCATCTAATTGAGAATCTGATTGTACCTCAAGGGAGTTCTTCCCGTGGACCATGAGGCAATGCTCTTCGGACTTTTCTCTCGTAGATCTCCTCATCTTGTTAATAATCCTTGGAAGCTCGGGAGAAGTCAATATGCTCCAAACTACAAAAGCCGAGTCATAACGATCAAACACCGGTAAAAGATGTTCATTAAGAGATGCTCTAAGTGCTCTAAGTGCTAATGCATTAGCCTTTTTATGTTTGCTACTATTAGGGAATGATTCTAGAGTGGAGGCTTGATAAATTAGATGTCCTAGGCTTTTTAAATGACTAACCATATTGGCCTTCCAAACATCAAGTCTAAAATGGTCAAATATAGGAGGGCTACCAATGAGTGCAACTATATGTGTGCAAATGAACAATACAAATGAAGATTAGCAAACCAAGATCTCACTCCTAGGTGGTTAAACCTAAATATCAGGAGCGTAGGCTCTGATACCAATTGAAAATCACCTAGAGGGGGGGTGAATAAGTGATATAGCTAATCTATGATCTCAATGCGGAATTTAAAAACTTAATGCAATACACTCAAGTGCAATCAACAAGTGATGCACACACAACCAAGCCAAGCAATTATGAATGCACAATATGAATAGTTGCAAGGCACAAAGTAAAGAGAGAGATAGAGAGAGAGTCAATGGATCAGCGCAAACAACAAGATATGTTTCGAGGTTCGAGCACCCAGCTCTACATCCCCGCCTTCGACACACGAAGGATTTCTAATCCACTAGCTAGTCCACAAAGAACTCTCACAAGGAGTACCCAACTCCTCTCTTTACAACCACAACCTCCTCCTTGAGGCAAGCTCCAATCCAACAAAACAATCACCTCACAACTTGAGGGATTAGCACAAAGCAAATAAGGATCACCTCACCACTTGAGGGATACAACCCAATAGCACAACCTCCTCAACACAATGGGGAAAGGCACAAAGCCAAGCTATGTTAGGGTTTATAACTTGGTGGTCTAATAAACAACCACAAACAATTTCTTTCTTCCACACAAAGTCCTATAGAAGAGATAGTAGATTTTAGCTCAAGTGTGAAGAAAACCAATGGAATGGAAATCAAAATCACAAAGAAAATCCTTGGGAAAAACTGAAACCAAGATATAGAAGTTGAATCAAAACTCTTTTCCCAAAAACCCTTTTCTTTGGTTTTCCAAACCCTAGCAAAAACTCCAAATAGATTGTTCAATATGAGTTCAAAAACTTCTTTTGATTGCTGTGAAAACACCAGAGAGTAAGGAAAAATTCGCACAAAAATTCTAGAGAAAACAGGCTATGAATGGGGTATTTATAAACCCCAGAAAAATATAGCCGTTAGCAGCAAAAATGCCAGAAATACACTGCCGGTCGACCGGTCCGGTCGACCGTCCAACGGTCAAATTCTGCCCGTTGGCAGCTACCGGTCGACCCAAACAAATAGAGAGTTCAACTCTCAGACCCGGTCGACCCTGATGGTCGACCGTCCCCGTGTCAGCCAAACGTGCACAGATCTGTGCACGTCGGTCGACCGACCCGGTCGACCGACTTCATGCCAAGTCGACTTGGTCAGAAGACTAGTCGACTGGTTGAAGCCTGGAACAGAAAACTGGGTCAGAAAAACAGTTTTAAAAATATTTTGAAAAATCTTTTAACACTCCTAAAAATCACCAAAAATAGTTTTTATCATTTTGCATTGATATATAAACATGTGGTAAAAAGTTTAGCTCAAATATCAATCAATATGAACTATTTTTGTGTCTTATCATTTTTATCAAAAACCAAAAACTGAATTTTCTAAAACTTGGATTTTGAATAGAAAATACGTTTTGTCCAAAACTCTTCCAAATACAAAAAACATGATATTAAACAACATTTAGGCATGATGTATATGGATATAATCCTATATACATGTAACATATATATATCCATGTTTTCGTCATTAATTCCAAAATATGTTTTGTTGAAAATACCAAAACATAAAACACATGAAATAGACTATCAAACTAAGTTTGTCAAAGAATATGAAGCATGCATGTATATAGAACAAATCTAATATACATTAAACCATGTAAACTTGTTTTGATATAATATCTATTCATGCAAACTAAGATCGGTTAAACCGAAAACCAAAACATGAAACGTGTGTGTTGTGAACTCGAGCATATCATACTATTCTAATCTTTACAATTTGGATCTAAACACAAAACTAAAGTATGGTACCGATGTCTTCTTGTAGAGCGCAATCTCCAAGCCGACTCGATCCAAAACTCCATGATCCACCGAGCAAGTGCTATATGTGATCTTTGACGCTCGGGCTCTTGAATCAACATGTGAAAACTTTCAAATCATCTTGTTGAAGCTAATCACCAACTAATAACTTGATTAATGATCTGAAACTAAAATACAAGATTATTAGTACACATAACTACATGAGTTAATCATCATCAAAACTAGAGTGGAAGGCCTTTGGGCCAACAATCTCCCCTTTTTTGATGATGACAAAACTCATGGAGTTATATAAGCATGGATTAAAGTTAAGCTTTAAAGAAGCTCCCCTTAACTCATGCATAGGATAAACAACTAATAAATGGCTCTAAATACCAATGAAATTATAAAACATGAAACATGCATAGATAAGCATAATACAATAAATAGCTCTAGAAACTAATGGAAGATACCAATGAAATTTTCAAAAACAAATAAACATGTTCTAGATACCAATTAGCAAAGACAAATAAACATGCTCTTGATACCAATTAAACTAAACAAATAAACATGCTCTAGATACCAATTAAACTAAATATATGCAAAACAAAACTAATGATCTAATGATCTCTTTTACAAGCTCTTGATACCAAAACTAAACATGTTCTTTAAATAATGCTTTTGATACCAATTGAACTTAATATAAAAACACATAAAACATGCATACAAACATGCATATAAACTCAAATTCTTCTCCCCCTTTTTGTCAATCATCAACAAAGGGGTTAAAAACAAAACAAAACTAATAAAAACATATTCTTCTCTTCTTTTTGTACAAAACAAAGAATTAATAAAGGGATGTTCTCCCCTTTTTGGTCTAAAAGCAAATATGATACCAATTAAAAATGTGTCAATGAAGTGCATTTTGATACCAATTAAAAAAAATGAAACTATATCAATAGAAAAACAAAATCTTGATACCAATTGATAAGTAAACAAATGACATACCAATTGTAAATAAACAATCTTGATATCAATTGAAATTAAACATAACAATTTTGAATTTTTTCTACAAAATGTTGATAAAAATTGAACTTAAACATATAAACAAATTTGATTTTGATACCAATTAAAATTATTTCCAATTGAAATTATTATTCTTTTTACCAATTGAAATCATTATTTTCTATCATAAAGTAAGGGAGTGGAATACAAAATACCAATTGAAAGATGAAATACAAGATTTTCTCCCCCTTTATGAAATACCAATAAAAACTATGATAAGGCTCGAATTAAGATACCAATTGAAAACTAAATCAATTGAAACAAAATTGAAGCTCAAGCTTATCATAAACAAAATCTTGTGCTTAAAGATATAGGGATATAATAAGCACAAATAAAACATATATATGTATGAAAAGTAGATACCAATTGAAATTGATATACTTTGAAATGCAAGCATACATACATAAAAATATATGAGTATACAAGAAATGTCAAGATTGATACCAATTGAAAGAATTCAATGATACCAATTGAAACAACAATAAGATCAAGTGTATACATCATATTCCTATCCTCCCATACATGATCAAGTTTAAAATGATTTTCACAATAAAGCATACATGAGCATGGTCTCCCATCCAACCACCCTTAGATGGTAGGGGTTTTCAAAAATAGGTTTGAAAATATAGTATGTTTGAAAATCTCTACCAAAGTGAAGAATACGAACTAGTTATAGGAAAAACTTTTTAAACTAGTACGAAATCCTTCAAGTAAGGAATAAAATAAAATTGTTTTTCATGAAACACATGTAAATCACATGATCACTAAACACTCAAAATAAATATAGCACAATTTGTACTCATGAAAACTAAGTCATGAGAAAACATTAAATAAGGTGAGTGTACAAGTGTTGTGAGAAACATATCAACATGAAAATGGACAATCAAGCTCAATATTGAAAACATGAAATTCATCTAGGATGTGAAATCACCAATTGAAATCATCTTAAAAACATGAAATCATCAAAAAAAAACATGAACTTCATCATAAATGTGAAATCACCTAGCAAACATGAAATTCATCCAAACGACTTAAACTTCAAGGCATATGTATGTCATGTACAAACTAAAGTATACATACATATACTAAACACAATGAGTCCACAAAAGTATATGCATGAAGGCACGTGGCTCAAGGATGTACATGTATAATCAATAGTTTGGACAAGATAGACATATACATGAAGTTAAAACACATGATCATAGAAACATATCCAAAATGAGGAATACAAGTCAAATGCAAGAATCATCAAAACTAAACTATACTAGTACATCAAGTAAATACAAATGAGCGTTCAAGCACAAACATATATAAAGGTCTATTTGTAGCTCACTAGTTGTACAAGTATAAATCCTAGTCTTAATGAAAACTTATCATTCAAGCAAGTCGTCAAAACATGAAGCATAAAACGGGAATCATAACCCAACAAGATAAACATAATAATCAAAACATGAATTATTAAAACAAAAAATCATAGTCAACCATATGATTAGCATGACAAAGACATGTGCATTAGATCTATGATTAACATGATAGCTAAAATATAAAGAGAACACAAAATATGGGTTCATACTAAACATGGGTGATCTCAAAAGCTATACATGTATGTCAAAGGTCTAATAAACATGGCATTCAACATACTAAACAAAACATGATTCAACAAAACAAAAATCATAACATCCACATGATCATTATGTATATGCATGTACATTAGATCTAGGGCATACATGATAGTACTAAACAAGGTGAGAACACAAAGATAAGATCCATATAAAACATGAGTGTCTCAAGTAACTAAACATGTATAACACTAATCTAATCAACATGACATAAGCATAATGAACAATAAAATAAGACATGCTATGAATAGATGAACATGAAAAGCATGCAAATAAAAATGAGAGTTAGAGAATGATACCAAAACCGATGAAGGTGCATCTCTAGTTCTCCAAACCACGGTGGTCCTCCCACCAAATCCCCTTGAGAGTGAAGCATCCAAATGGTTCTCTTTTAAGCTTAGAACGCATCCACCTCAAGGCACCAATACTCTCACGTGATGCGAGAGCTCCCACCTACATCAAAAGTCAAGGAGGTGATTTTTGGTACCCATTTTCTTTTGGGTCCATAGGGGTTAGTTTCTTTTCTAACCCAAACAAGATTACATGCTAAATTTTCATTATGTAAACGATCATAGTAAAATCTAGTAAGATGGCCTTTTCGACCACAATGTATACATGTGTACACATGAGCATACATGTCATGGTTGTGTCCGTGGAAAGCATGTGTATGGTGTGTAGGGTGTGCATGCAAAGATGGACCTTGTTTCTTATGAACCAAGGTTTCCAAACGTGTATGATTTAAAGCACATTGGCTCAAAGTGGAGCCCAAACAATCAACACTTTTCTTCAAAACATTTATATGTTTTTCAATACTTGAAGATAAAGTGGAGCATGTAAGAGGTGTGCTAGAAGAAGAAGCTATACTAGCATGGCACACATGAGAATCAATATCAATTTTTAAAGATTTATTTTTCTTTAAAACTAAATCCAATTCTTTTGTAATGGAATCAATTTCATTTTTCAAGACAAGGTTATCTTTTAAAACAAAATCCAATTTTGAAGATTAAACCTCATTGTTTTTCACAACATCATCACAATCATTTTTGCTTTTCAAAACTTCAATCTCATTAAGAGCAAGGTCTAGTTGAGATCTTAGTGAGTCACGTTCACTAGTGATCTCTTCCTTCTCTTGCAAAACCAATTCAAAATTAGAACACAAATCCGTTAATTCATTTTTCAAAACAAGATTATCCTCTTTCAAAGGTTTGTGCTTTTCCAAGAAATTTTCAAGTTTTGTGGCAAGTTCCATATTTAAAGTTTGAGCTTCTAAACAACCATCACAATAGGAACTAGAGCAATCATCTAATTGAGAATCTGATTGTACCTCAAGGGAGTTCTTCCCGTGGACCATGAGGCAATGCTCTTCAGACTTTTCTCTCGTAAATCTCCTCATCTTGTTAATAATCCTTGGAAGCTCGGGAGAAGTCAATATGCTCCAAACTGCAAAAGCAGAGTCATAACGATCAAACACCGGTAAAAGATGTTCATTAAGAGATGCTCTAAGTGCTAATGCATTAGCCTTTTTATGTTTGCTACTATTAGGGAATGATTCTAGAGTGGAGGCTTGATAAACTAGATGTCCTAGGCTTTTTAAATGACTAACCATATTGGCCTTCCAAACATCATGTCTAAAATGGTCAAACATAGGAGGGCTACCCATGAGTGCAACTATATGTGTGCAAATGAACAATGCAAATGAAGATTAGTAAACCAAAATCTCACTCCTAGGTGGTTAAACCTAAATATCAGGAGCGTAGGCTCTGATACCAATTGAAAATCACCTAGAGGGGGGTGAATAGGTGATATAGCTAATCTATAATCTCAATGCGGAATTTAAAAACTTAATACAATACACTCAAGTGCAATCAACAAGTGATGCACACACAACCAAGCCAAGCAATTATGAATGCACAATATGAATAGTTGTAAGGCACAAAGTAAAGAGAGAGATAGAGAGAGAGTCAATGGATCAAGCGCAAACAACAAGATATATTTCGAGGTTCGAGCACCCAGCTCTACATCCCTGCCTTCGACACACGAAGGATTTCTAATCCACTATCTAGTCCACAAAGAACTCTCACAAGGAGTACCCAACTCCTCTCTTTACAACCACAACCTCCTCCTTGAGGCAAGCTCCAATCCAACAAAACAATCACCTCACAACTTGAGGGATTAGCACAAAGCAAATAAGGATCACCTCACCACTTGAGGGATACAACCCAATAGCACATCCTCCTAAACACAATGAGAGAAAGGCACAAAGCCAAGCTAAGTTAGGGTTTATAACTTGGTGGTCTAACAAACAACCACAAACAATTTCTTTCTCCCACACAAAGATTCTATAGAAGAGATAGTAGATTTAGCTCAAGTGTGGAGAAAACCAATGGAATGGAAATCAAAATCACAAAGAAAATCCTTGGGAAAAACTGAAACCAAGATATAGAAGTTGAATCAAAACTCTTTTCCCAAAAACCCTTTTCTTTGATTTTCCAAACCCTAGCAAAAACTCCAAATAGATTGTTCAATATGAGTTCAAAAACTTCTTTTGATTGCTGTGAAAACACCAGAGAGTAAGGAAAAATTCGCACAAAAATTCTTAGAGAAAACAGGCTATGAATGGGGTATTTATAGACCCCAGAAAAATATACCCGTTAGCAGCAGAAAATGCCAGAAATACACTGCCGGTCGACCGTCCAACGGTCAAATTCTGCCCGTTGGCAGCTACCGGTCGACCGCCCCGGTCGACCCAAACAAACAGAGAGTCTGCTCTCAGACCCGGTCGACCCTGACGGTCGACCGTCCCCGTGTCAGCCAAACGTGCACAGATCTGTGCACGTCGGTCGACCGACCCGGTCGACCGACCCGGTCGACCGACTTCATGCCAAGTCGACTTGGTCAGAAGACTAGTCGACTGGTTGAAGCCTGGAACAGAAAACTGGGTCAGAAAAACAGTTTTAAAAATATTTTGAAAAATCTTTTAACACTCCTAAAAATCACCAAAAATAGTTTTATCATTTTGCATTGATATATAAACATGTGGTAAAAAGTTTAGCTCAAATATCAATCAATATGAACTATTTTTGTGTCTTATCATTTTTACCAAAACCAAAAACTGTATTTTCTAAAACATGGATTTTGAATAGAAAATACGTTTTGTCCAAAACTCTTCCAAATACAAAAACATGATATTTAAACACTTTGAAGCATGATGCATATGGATAGAAATCCAATATACATGAAACATATATATCATAGTTTTTGTCTTTTAATTTCAAAAATAAGTTTTGTTAAAACACAAAACCTAAAACACATGAAATAGGTATATCAAAGTAAGTTTGTCTAAGAGTTGAAGCATGCATGTATATAGAACAAATCTAATATACATTAAACCATGTAAACTTGTTTTGATATAAAATCTATTCATGCAAACCAAGATTGGTTAAACCAAAAACCGAAAACCAAAACATGAAACGTGTGTGTTGTGAACTTGAGCATATCATACTATTCTAATCTTTACAATTTGGATCTAAACATAAAACTAAACTATGGTACCGATGTCTTCTTGTAGAGCGCAATCTCCAAGCCGACTCGATCCAAAACTCATGATCCACCGAGCAAGTGTTATATGTGACTTTGACGCTCGGGCTCTTGAATCAACATGTGAAAGCTTCCAAATCATCTTGTTGAAGCTAATCACCAACTAATAACTTGATTAATGATCTGAAACTAAAATCACAAGATTATTAGTACACATAACTACATGAGTTAATCATCATCAAAACTAGAGTGGAAGGCCTTTGGTCCAACAAATATATGTATCCAAACCTAAGTGCGTAAGTTTATAAGGTATGCATATTTCATTAAGGTAAAAAATCAAAACCAAATTACTTTTTCAAATTTTCTTCCTAACATTAGAAATCAAACAAATAATTTTATTTTGACCATGTATAAGAAATTCTAATTATGATTCTCCAATTCATTAAAATTAATTTAATTTCTTACAAAAAATAGATCAAAATATTGTTTCTCTTTTCAAAAAATTTTAAAGAAAAGAAAATATTATTTTTTATATATAAAAAAGAAGAAAACTTATGGCAGAACCCTCCCCCACACCTATCTCATGCATTGTCCTCAATGTATGAATGAATACATATATGAATACCTGATGAGATACAGTAGCCAACGACGTCGGGAACCACTGCGCCTATCCAGGCCCCTATGCTTAAGGACAAAGAGAAGCAGAAAGAGATTCGGTTTGATAAATTCTTGAAAAAGAATCATTCTCAAGGACTCAACGCTCCTTTGCTTTGATGTATTATTGCAATTGGCCAATATTCCAGCTTGTATTATCCTGCACGAGCTACTCCGCCTCTCGAAGGAAATGGGAGAAGCACTTGGGGATGCGCTTGCTTACTCAGAATCATTTTTGACACAAGTGCCTTTAATCCCTAAAGAAGATGATGGGGCTTTATATCTCCAATGTCATATGGTATAGCAGCAAGTACCATATATAACCTTCACTCCTACGGACAGGCTCCTCAAGGACAACTAGCATGATAGACCCTTGTACTATACGAGGTACATTGAGTCCACATACATCGAGAGGATACAAGTCAACTCGGGGTCTGCTTTAAGCATCATCCTCGAAAGATTTCTGTATTTTCTCGGCATCCCAGTGAGCAGGTTGTCGACCATGACTACGACCATATATGGCTTTAACGCTGGAAGTAGTCACCCTCTGTGTAAGATTCATTTGCGATATCCCCTATTACTGTTTCCCGTAAATCGGTATCGTGAAGCCCAACTGGAAATAATCTTAATATATAATAAAAATACAACTTACACCGGGGTGGGGAAAACTGATGAATTTTAATAAGTACATCTTCGTAATGGCTCGATGTTGCAACCCTATTCAAAATTACCTGAGGCCACAGGTGTTCTGGTGGGGTGTACTGGCATCATGTACTGATCCTATTACTGATTCCAGGGCTAAGACCCTTAAGCCTAGCGGCTGGGATAGGAGGCCAGATTCAATCGACTGAGGCCATTGTCTCGAGTATGCACGGGGCCCATTATGAACATGATATCTTAATTATCCATAAATTTTCAATAACCAATCTCGCACTACTCCTATGTGGATGTATGTGAACTAAGACGCTAGGGCACATACCTAGACATCCGAGTAGGACAAGTCCTAAAATAATAATAATAAACATACTACGACTTGACTCCAGTATTGATCATGATTCAACAAACATGACATGACAACACTACTGATATACCAACTCTCAGCAACACTAGTTGTATGTGCTCAGTTGTTGGTGAAGTGAGATATATGATATATAGATGAGGGTTTCCTTATTTGGATTATCACCTCGACGTATTAATCTAATGGATCTAAAGTTTGAGTTATACAATTGATTTTGCTCCATTTACATTTTACATATGACACATATAATTCATACATACTTAGATAAATATATTTCATTTACATTTACTGTTAATGACTGCCTGCTGCCCTGAACACACGATCCACTGATATTCCTGTAGACGTGTGCTTACTTGAGCATGCCACTTGGTTTTTATGTACTCATTGGGTTGTATTGTGACAACCTGAATCTACATGTCCAGATCTCAGAGTTTGCACCTTGGTGAAGTTCCTGTTGCTAATCAGAGTGGCACAACGGAAGCTTGAAGACTTTGATAGCAGATCTCCTGACCAATACATTTAGCTGGCACTTGAGACTCCTCCTTCTTGCTCGAGAGAATCTACCACTTTTGGCTCATGTAAATCTCTTATAAATCATATTTGTATCTCTTGATGATGTAATATTCCTATAATATTGGATCACATCATATGATAACAATGTACTTGGAATATAATATTGGAATGTATAATATCACTATACTTCCATACTCTGATTCCTGATTGTATTGATATGCTTAGCGTGTATACCTACGGGTATTTTACTCAGCGTATATATGTTGCAGTAGTGTATCCTTACCCGATGGGGCGAAGCGTTACAGTTGTAATCTGATTACCTCCCTACATGGCCAGCTGAGTAAGTGTCATTAGCACCAATCTTTCCAGAGAGACGCCCGACAAAGACTTGGCCAGCTCCTAATCCATCAATCAGCGTACAAACATATGTTGCAAATACGATAAGGGAAACATTCACTCCATGTTGGGGAGAAAGAACCTTCGGTTCTCGATTTGACGAAGTCATTTGTAATTGTCGTCACCAAAGAAGAAGTTCGGCTCCTTAGCAGAGTACAAGAGTCTGATTCAAACCGTCCATTCGAGAGAAGTTCCCTGAGAGTTGGGGTATGAACGGGTAGTCGACCCACCCGAACCAGCCCGGACTAGCCCGGGCACGTCCCAGAGCGGGCTACCCGGGCCGCTACCCGTCCTGGGCATACCCCTAAACTCGGGGCGTGCCCGGGTTCGGCTGCTATGGCCCACGGCCCGGCGGGGTCGGGACGCAGCAGGGCCGCCCTGAGGGACCGGGCTGAACCCGGTCCGTGCCCAAGCCGGACCGGGCTACCAGGCCAATGGCTATTTTAATAGTCGTTGAGCTGTGCTAGGGGGTTTTTGTAATTTTTTTAACAAAACCCCAAACGGCTATATTGGCCCAAAATACAGCCGTTTGGAGGGTTTTGTAAATTTTTTTTACAAATCCCCTAAACGGGTATATTGACCAGAATTTATTTTTTAAAAAAAAATTACATTTTAACTACCCATTCCTCTATATAAATACCCACTCTTCCTCACTTCATTTCATCACGAAAAAAATCTCTAAAAATTTCTAAAAGTTCTCTTAAATATTCAAGTGCTCAAACTCTCAAGTTTCTCAAATTCTTAAGTGATCAAGCTCCCTCCAGTTCTCTCAAGCTCCCTATGTGCTCAAGCTCTCTCCACCTCTCCTCAAGTCCTCAAGTGATAAAGTTTCCTCAATCACTCCTCAAGTTCTCAGTGCTCAAGCTCTCACAATTTCTCTCAAGTTCTGGTATTTACATTTTTGTCAATTTTAGTTTAAAAATTGACTCACACTCTTCATCAGCAAGCACTAGCAATCCTTCTTTTTGGTATAATCGTAATTTAGATTTAACTAGTCAAGAATGGTATGATTTGCATATGCCTTTATCCGACATTCCAATACTTTCATTCACACAACTGGATATTTTGGCATGGTGGAAATCACAGGAATCGATATATCCTATGCTTTCTATCTTGGCGCGTGATTTATTAACCCCTCCTATCTCTACTGTAGCTTCAGAATCTGCTTTTAGTACAGCTGAACGAGTGCTGACTGACACAAGAAACCGCCTGACGTCAGAAGTTATCGAGATGAGCATTTGCAGGAAGGATTGATTCGATGCAGAGACAAGAAGCCAGAATAAAACAGTAGATGAAACATTGAAGACTCTCAGAAAATGAGTGAAGAAATAAAGATCTTTTGTATTTGTATAATTGTATTTGTATCAATTTCAATCTATATAATACATGTGTAATTATATCAATTTATACAGTTATACTTTAATTATTTATATTAATCTTTTGTATTTGCATCAATTTATCCAATTTATTGGATTATTAATAAAAATTTACATTTGCACTTTACAGCTTGTATCAAATTTGTCTTTTTTTGAGTTTTTTAGATTTTTTTTGGAGTTTTTTAATTTTTTGGTGTTTTTTGAATTTTTTATTTTTTTACTTTTTTGAAATTAGTCAGAATTTTTTTTAATAACCCGGGCCAGGTCGGGGGCTGGCCCGAGTATAGCCCAGGCTGGCCCATCCCGACCGGGAGCCCGGGCCATGTTCGGGTTTCCCTCATGGGGACCGGGTCCAGGCCGGGCAGGGCTGACTGGGAGAAGCGGGTGGGCCCGGGCCAATCCCGGCCCGTGTCGCAGCCCGCCGGAAACGGGACGAGCCGAGCCCGACTGTCCCGTTTCGCACCCTTACGTGAGTGTCAACATGCTGGCCCTGCTCAACTTGGTCTGTCGGTCCAGGTTATTCCCAATAAACACTGGAGCAGTCTTCTGGAGGCCGAAAGCGATGTTCAGGCCTACACCACCCATGTGCCTAAAGTGACACTTTTTGGACAATGATTGAGAACAGAAAATGAATTGAAAGTAAAGTCAAGAGTTAAAGACAGAAAGTTTTTAGTCTCTTCTCAATTTAACTGCGTAGTAAAGGCTAGATGGGTTGATCCACAGGAAAGTGAAAATCACCTAGAGAGGGGGTGAATAGGTGATATAGCTAATCTATGAACTCAATGCGGAATTTAAAAACTTAATGCAATACACTCAAGTGCAATCAACAAGTGATGCACACACAACCAAGCCAAGCAATTATGAATGCACAATATGAATAGTTGCAAGGCACAAAGTAAAGAGAGAGATAGAGAGAGTCAATGGATCAAGCGCAAATAACAAGATATGTTTCGAGGTTCGAGCACCCAGCTCTACATCCCCGCCTTCGACACACGAAGGATTTCTAATCCACTAGCTAGTCCAGAAAGAACTCTCACAAGGGGTACCCAACTCCTCTCTTTACAACCACAACCTCCTCTTGAGGCAAGCTCCAATCCAACAAAACAATCACCTCACAACTTGAGGGATTAGCACAAAGCAAACAAGGATCACCTCACAACTTGAGGGATACAACCCAAGGTACAAAGCCAAACAAAGATTGGGTTTTTAACTTGGTGGTCTAACAAACAACCACAAACAATCTCTTTCTCCCACACAAAGATCCTATAGAAGAGATAGTAGATTTTAGCTCAAGTGTGGAGAAAACCAATGGAATGGAAATCAAAATCACAAAGAAAAATCCTTGGAAAAAAACTGAAACCAAGATATAGATGATGAATCAAAACTCTTTTCCCAAAAACCCTTTTCTTTGATTTTCCAAACCCTAGCAAAAACTCCAAATAGATTGTTCAATATGAGTTCAAAAACTTCTTTTGATTGCTGTGAAAACACCAGAGAGTAGGGAAAAATTCGCACAAAAAATCTTCAAGAAAACAGGCTATGAATGGGGTATTTATAGCCCCAGAAAAATATAGCCGTTGGCAGCTGAAAATGTCAGAAATACACTGCCGGTCGACCGCTCCGGTCGACCGTCCAACGGTCAAATTCTGCCCGTTGGCAGCTACTGGTCGACCGCCCCGGTCGACCCAAACAAACAGAGAGCTCTGCTTTCAGACCCGGTCGACCGTCCCGTGTGTCTGCCAAACGTGCACAGATCTGTGCACGTCGGTCGACCGATCCGGTCGACCGACTTCATCCCAAGTCGACTTGTCAGAAGACTAGTCGACTAGTTGAAGCCTGGAACAGAAAACTGGGTCAGAAAAACAGTTTAAAAATATTTTGAAAAATCTTTTAACACTCCTAAAAATCACCAAAAATAGTTTTATCATTTTGCATTGATATATAAACATGTGGTAAAAAGTTTAGCTCAAATATCAATCAATATGAACTATTTTTGTGTCTTATCATTTTTACCAAAAACCAAAAATTGTATTTTCTAAAACTTGGATTTTGAATAGAAAATACGTTTTGTCCAAAACTCTTCCAAATACAAAAACATGATATTTAAACACTTTGAAGCATGATGCATATGGATAGAAATCCAATATACATGAAACACATATATATATCATAGTTTTTGTCTTTTAATTTCAAAAATAAGTTTTGTTAAAACACAAAACCTAAAACACATGAAATAGGTATATCAAAGTAAGTTTGTCTAAGAGTTGAAGCATGCATGTATATAGAACAAATCTAATATACATTAAACCATGTAAACTTGTTTTGATATAAAATCTATTCATGCAAACCAAGATTGGTTAAACCAAAAACCGAAAACCAAAACATGAAACGTGTGTGTTGTGAACTTGAGCATATCATACTATTCTAATCTTTACAATTTGGATCTAAACACAAAACTAAACTATGGTACCGATGTCTTCTTGTAGAGCGCAATCTCCAAGCCGACTCGATCCAAAACTCCATGATCCACCAAGCAAGTGTTATATGTGATCTTTGACGCTCGGGCTCTTGAATCAACATGTGAAAGCTTCCAAATCATCTTGTTGAAGCTAATCACAAACTAATAACTTGATTAATGATCTGAAACTAAAATCACAAGATTATTAGTACACATAACTACATGAGTTAATCATCATCAAAACTAGAGTGGAAGGCCTTTGGGCCAACAATCTCCCCCTTTTTGATGATGACAAAACTCATGGAGTTATATATGCATGGATTAAAGTTAAGCTTCAAAGAAGCTCCCCCTTAACTCATGCATAGGATAAACAACTAATAATGTCTCTAGATACCAATGAAATTATAAAACATGAAACATGCATAGATATGCATAATACAATAAATGGCTCTAGAAACCAATGGAAGATACCAATGGAATTCTCAAAAACAAATAAACATGTTCTGGATACCAATTAGCAAAAACAAATAAACATGTTCTTGATACCAATTAAACTCAATATATGTAAAACAAAACTAATGATCTAATGATCTCTTTTACAAGCTCTTGATACCAAAACTAAACATGTACTTTAAATAATGCTTTTGATACCAATTGAACTTAATATAAAAACACATAAAACATGCATACAAACATGCATAAACTCAAATTCTTCTCCCCCTTTTTGTCAATCATCAACAAGGGGTTAAAAACAAAACAAATAAAAACATATACCGATTTAAAAGAAATTCTTCTCCCCTTATTTGCAAAACTAATAAAAACATATTCTTTGATATTCAAAACAAGGAATCAATCAAGGGATGCTCTCCCCCTTTTTGTCTAAACTCAAATATGATACCAATTAAAAAAATGTGTCAATGAAGTGCATTTTGATACCAATTAAAAATGAAACTATACCATTGAAAACAAAAATCTTGAAACCAATTGATAAGTAAAACAAACAACATACCAATTGTAAATAAACAATCTTGATATCAATTGAAATTAAACATAACAAATTTTGAATTTCTAAACATAAATGTTGATACCAATTGAAATTAAACATAGATCTTAATACCAATTGAAATTATTATATTTTTAAGTATATAAACATAAAGTAAGGGAGTGGAATACTAAAAACTAATTGAAAGATGAAATACAAGATTTTCTCCCCCTTTATGAAATACCAATAAAAACTTATTATAAGGCTCGAATTAAGATACCAATTGAAAACTTAAATCAATTGAAACAAAGTTGAAGCTCAAGCTTATCATAAACAAAATCTTGTGCTTAAAGATATAGGGATATAATAAGCACAAATAAAACATATTATATGTATGAAAAGTAGATACCAATTGAAATTGATATTCTTTGAAATGAAAGCATACATACATACAAATATATGAGTATACAAGAAATGTCAAGATTGATACCAATTGAAAGAATTCAATGATACCAATTGAAACAACAATAAGATCAAGTGTATACATCATATTCCTATCCTCCCATACATGATCAAGTTTAAATAATTTTCACAATAAAGCATACAAGAGCATGGTCTCCCATCCAACCACTCTTTGATGGTAGGGGTTTTGAAAAATAGGTTTACAAATATAGTATGTTGAAAACTACTACCAGGAAGAATATCACAACTAGTTATATGAATCAACTAGAACGAGATCCTTCAAATAAGGAATAACAAAAAATATTTTTCATGAAGACACATGTAAACCACATGGCACTAAAACACTCAAAATTCATATAGCACAATTTGTACTCATGAAAACTAAGTCATGAGAAAACATTAAATAAGGTGAGTGTACAAGTGTTGTGAGAAACATATCAACATGAAAATGGACAATCAAGCTCAATATTAAAAACATAAAATTCATCTAGGATGTGAAATCACCAATTGAAATCATAAAAAAAAATGAACTTCATCATAAATGTGAAATCACCTAGCAAACATAAAATTCATCCAAACGATTTAAACATCAAGGCATATGTATGTCATGTACAAACTAAAGTATACATACATATCCTAAACACAATGAGTCCACAAAAGTATATGCATGAAGGCACGTGGCTCAAGGATGTATATGTATAAATGATAGTTTGGACAAGATGGATATATACATGAAGTTAAAACACATGATCATGAAAACATATCCAAATTGAGGAATACAAGTTAGAATACATGAATCATCAAAACTAGACTATACTAGCACATCTAATGGGTACAAATAGGCATTCAAGCACAAACATAAAAAGATTTACTTGTTGCCCATTCTATGTACAAGTATAAATCCTAGTTTCATGAAAACTTATCATTCAAGTAAGTAGTCAAAACATGAAGCATAAAACGGGAATCATAACCCAACATGAAAATCACAAAAATGATCATAATAATCAAAAACATGAATTATTAAAACAAAAAGTCATAGTCAACCATATGATTAGTATGACAAAGACATGTGCATTAAATCTATGATTAACATGATAGCTAAAACATAAAGAGAACACAAAATATGGGTCCATACTAAACATGGGTGATCTCAAAAGCTATACATGCATGTCAAGGGTCTAATAAACATGGCATTCAACATACTAAACAAAACATGAGTCATCAAAACAAAACATCACAAACATCCATATGATCATTATGTATATGCATGTACATTAGATCTAGGGCATACATGATAGTACTAAATAAGGTGAGAACACAAAAATAAGATCCATATAAAACATGGGTGTCTCAAGTAACTAAACATGTATAACACTAATCTAATCAACATGACATAAGCATAATGATCAATAAAACAAGACATGCTATGAAGAGATGAACATGAAAAGCATACAAATAGAAATGGGAGTTAGAGAATGATACCAAAACGATGAAGGTGCATCTCTAGTTCTCCAAATCACGGTGGTCCTCCCACCAAATCCCTTGAGAGTGAAGCATCCAAATAGTTCTCTTTTAAGCTTAGAACGCATCCACCTCAAGGCACCAATACTCTCACGTGATGCGAGAGCTCCCACCTACATCAAAAGTCAAGGAGGTGGTTTTTGGTACCCATTTTCTTTTGGGTCCATAGGGGTTAGTTTCTTTTCTAACTCAAACAAGATTACATGCTAAATTTTCATTATGTAAGCGATCATAGAAAAATCTAGCAAGATGGCCTTTTCGACCACAATATGTACATGTGTACACATGAGCATACATGTCATGGTTGTGTCCGTAGAAAGCATGTGTATGCCGTGTAGGGTGTGCATGCAAAGATGGACCTTGTTTCTTATGAACCAAGGTTTCCAAACGTGTATGATTTAAAGCACATTGGCTCAAAGTGGAGCCCAAACACTCAACACTTTTCTTCAAAACATTTATATCTTTTTCAATACTTGAAGATAAAGTGGAGCATGTAAGAGGTGTGCTAGAAGAAGAAGCTATACTAGCCTGGCACACATGAGAATCAATTTCATTTTGCAAAGATTCATTTTCTTTAAAACCAAATCCAATTCTTTTGTAATGGACTCAATTTTATTTTTCAAAACAAGGTTATCTTTCAAAACAAAATCCAATTTAGAAGATAAAACCTCATTGTTTTTCACAACATCATACAATCAATTTTGTTTTTCAAATATCAATCTCATCAAGGGCAAGGTCTAGTTGAGATCTTAGTGAGTCACGTTCACTAGTGATCTCTTCCTTTTCTTGCAAAACCAATTCAAAATTAGAACACAAATCCATTAATTCATTTTTCAAAACAAGATTATTCTCTTTCAAAAGTTTGTGTTTTTCCAAGAAATTTTCAAGCTTTGTGGCAAGTTTCATATTTAAAGTTTGAGCTTCTAAACAACCATCACAATAGGAACTAGAGCAATCATCTTATTTAGAATCCGATTGTACCTCAAGGGAGTTCTTCCTTGGACCATGAAGCAATGCTCGTGGACATGTCTCTCCTAGATTCTTTAAACTTGTTGATAATCTTGGAAGCTCGGGAGAAGTCAATATGCTCCAAACTGCAAAAGCCGAGTCATAACGATCAAACACCGGTAAAAGATGTTCATTAAGAGGTGCTCTAAGTGCTGCTACATTAGCCTTTTTGTGTTTACTACTATTAGGGAATGATTCTTGAGTAGAGCCTTGATAAACAAGTTGACCTAGTGATTTTAAATGCCTACTCATATTGGCCTTCCAAGTATCAAGTCAAATATGGTCAAACATAGGAGGGCTATACATGAGTGCAAACTGTGTGCAAATGAACATGCAAATGAAGATTAGCAAACCAAGATCTCACTCCTAGGTGGTTAATCCTAAAATCAGGAGAGTAGGCTCTGATACCAATTAAAAATCACCTAGAGGGGGGGTGAATAGGTGATATAGCTAATCTATGAACTCAATGCGGAATTTAAAAACTTAATGCAATACACTCAAGTGCAATCAACAAGTGATGCACACACAACCAAGCCAAGCAATTATGAATGCACAATATGAATAGTTGCAAGGCACAAAGTAAAGAGAGAGATAGAGAAAGAGTCAATGAATCAAGCGCAAACAACAAGATATGTTTTGAGGTTCGAGCACCCAGCTCTACATCCTTGCCTTCGACACACGAAGGATTTCTATCCACTAGCTAGTCCACAATGAACTCTCACAAGGAGTACCCAACTCCTCTCTTTACAACCACAACCTCCTCCTTGAGGCAAGCTCCAATCCAACAAAACAATCACCTCACAACTTGAGGGATTAGCACAAAGCAAACAAGGATCACCTCACAACTTGAGGGATACAACCCAAGGCACAAAGCCAAGCAAAGATTGGGTTTTTAACTTGGTGGTCTAACAAACAACCACAAACAATCTCTTTCTCCCACACAAAGATCCTATAGAAGAGATAGTAGATTTTAGCTCAAGTGTGAAGAAAACTAATGGAATGAAAATCAAAATCACAAAGAAAAATTCTTGGGAAAAACTGAAACCAAGATATAAATGATGAATCAAAACTCTTTTCCCAAAAACCCTTTTCTTTGGTTTTCTAAACCCTAGCAAAACCTCCAAATAGATTGTTCAATATGAGTTCAAAAACTTCTTTTGATTGCTGTGAAAACACCAGAGAGTAGGGAAAAATTCGCACAAAAAATCTTAAGAAAACAGGCTATGAATGGGGTATTTATAGCCCCTAGAAAAATATAGCCGTTGGCAGCTGAAAATGCCAGAAATACACTGCCGGTCGACCGCTCCGGTCAACCGTCCAACGATCAAATTCTGCCCGTTGGCAGCTACCGGTCGACCGCCCCGGTCGACCCAAACAAACAGAGAGCTCTGCTCTCAGACCCGGTCGACCCTGACGGTCGACCGTCCCGTGTGTCTGCCAAACGTGCACAGATCTGTGCACGTCGGTCGACCGACCCGGTCGACCGACTTCATCCCAAGTCGTCTTGTCAGAAGACTAGTCGACTGGTTGAAGCCTGGAACAGAAAACTGGGTCAGAAAAACTATTTAAAAATATTTTGAAAAATCTTTTAACACTCCTAAAAATCACCAAAAATAGTTTTATCATTTTGCATTGATATATAAACATGTGGTAAAAAGTTTAGCTCAAATATCAATCAATATGAACTATTTTTGTGTCTTATCATTGTTACCAAAAACCAAAACTGTATTTTCTAAAACTTGGATTTGAATAGAAAATACGTTTTGTCCAAAGCTCTTCCAAATACAAAAACATGATATTTAAACACTTTGAAGAATGATGCATATGGATAGAAATCCAATATACATGAAACATATGTATATCATAGTTTTTGTCTTTTAATTCCAAAAATAAGTTTTGTTAAAACACAAAACCTAAAACACATGAAATAGGTATATCAAAGTAAGTTTGTCTAAGAGTTGAAGCATGCATGTATATAGAACAAATCTAATATACATTAAACCATGTAAACTTGTTTTGACATAAAATCTATTCATGCAAACCAAGATTGGTTAAACCAAAAACCGAAAACCAAAACATGAAACGTGTGTGTTGTGAACTTGAGCATATCATACTATTCTAATCTTTACAATTGGATCCAAACACAAAACTAAACTATGGTACTGATGTCTTCTTGTAGAGCGCAATCTCCAAGCCGACTCGATCCAAAACTCCATGATCCACCGAGCAAGTGCTATATGTGATCTTTGACGCTCGGGCTCTTGAATCAACATGTGAAAGCTTTCAAATCATCTTGTTGAAGCTAATCACCAACTAATAATTAGATTAATGATCTGAAACTAAAATCACAAGATTATTAGTACACATAACTACATGAGTTAATCATCATCAAAACTAGAGTGGAAGGCCTTTGGGCCAACAGAAAGGATGTGATAGAAGCTTTTGGAATGATTTCTCTGCTTAGATAGCTTGAAAAAAGAGATATTGGTTATAAGAAAGGGATTTAATTAAGCAAAAGAAGTTATAGTCCACCAATCATCTACCACAACCAAGTGCTAAGAAAGATGAACATCATGTTGAATCAATAAAGATTTACTCTAGAGTTTTGCTTCAGAGTCAAGTCAAATGAGTAAAAAAGAATGTAAACCCTAATTAGAGTACATTATATAAAATTAAACTTTAGTACATCCTAGTTTCTAAGCATAGCATAAGAAAAGTCTTTTAAACCTAATATGAAGCTAACATAGCATCTAAATATATACTAAGAGTAACCATTAAAAAGTGTAACCCTAAAATAATTCAACTTAAATAATTATTCATCTTCAAGAACCTTAACTTAATCTTTGGGTTTCAAACAGGCATAGAATTCAATCAGTTCATCTTTTAGACTAGACTTAAGTTGATCGGGAGATTAGCAAAATACAAGATAAATTAGTTATCATATTTTTTTATTTTTAACAAGATATATAATGAAGAACGAAAATTTCATCAAAAGAAAAGAAGAAAGGAAAATAAAAGAACTAAAGCAATAACAAGAAAAGAAAAAGAACAAGAGAGATAAAAGAATTAAGAACATTTATTATGGTTGCACGATCCACTACAAAAGCCCTTCGTCTCTTTACAATCTTCTTCTAAAAGTAAGAAAATACAATGAAAATTTGAAAATAAATGGCTAAACAAATAATCTTAAACTTGATCATTGAGATACCTCTATTCTGTTGCTCTTCAGGGGTATTTATAGAAGATCCTAGAAGTAGAATCCTGTAGAACACCCCCCAGACCTTCACACACGCGGCTACAGGATAGCCGCATTTCTGCGCCTTTTCAGGGAAAAATGCGGCAACTTTGGAGTGTCAGGGCACACGTTTTGGGCTCTGCTTCATCTCGTGTGGAGATCTATCCTCAGAATCTTCGTTTGATCCCCAAATTTTGAAATATTTCATTCTCCTAAATAACTTGGAAGTCAAGTTATCTGTAAATCTAGATTAAATTCAAATTTTCTCCCTTTTATCTTCGACTTGTGGTGCAAGCAACCGGAATTTGAATAAAATCCACTTCTATCTTCAATTGGGATAAGAATTTATCTTGTTCTATCCTTCTAAATTTTAAATTAAATTAATTTAAACTCAAATTTAAATGGGATTGAATAGAAGCTTCCTTTATCTCTCCAATTAATCTTTATTTTCATAATAATTATGGGCTTTTGGGCTTTTTTTGGGCTTTCTCTTGCATTATGGAGGCATGCATATTACTAAACAATAAATGAATTAAACAGAAATTTTTAAAAAATAAGTATAAAAATGTTACTAAAAATACGCATTATTGATGACCAATCACACTCCCACACCTATCTTTTTACTGGTCCTCAAGTAAAAATAAAAGAAAAAACTAATCTAACTATCCTAATCTCACTTTCATAGAAATCACGATTGCATTTAGCACGTGCAATAAGCAATTAAACCTCTAGGTAACCCTAGAGGACGAGTGTTGTCTCGTGAGCGTTTTTAGTGAATTACACCCGCAAAATTCATAAAATAATTGTTAATATTTTCGAAAATCATTTTGAAAGAGGAAAAATATTTGAAATATTTTTGTAGAAATTAAGCAAGTTATAAGTTTTAGGATTACCAAATTGATCATTCTTATACTCAGTCTTTATTCAAATATTTATCATCAATCTAAGTTAGGGTTCAAACTGAATTTCTCATCCAGTCTATTATCTTATCCTAAGTCATATGCATTTTTCTGGCCATGTATTTTTTACTTAGAAATTTTCAATTCCAACTATTATGCCTCATAATTTTATTTCTTCTTCTTCTTTTCTTTTTTTATATATTATTATAGCAATAATATCTCCTAGTTCTATTAGACTTTCTAATTTGCCTATGTAACGAGTTTTAGGTCGAAGACTCTCAAACCGGACGATTTTAGGGCACTAGGTGAGAAAACACCCCAAAGACTTAAGACTCGAGAAAACCACTTTTAGGCATGAATATTTATGTTTGATGAGGCACAATTATCAAGCTTAATTAGATGATTTTTATTTATTATATTTATATATTTACCCTTTTTTATAAGGGACAAGAGTTTTTGCTTCAAATCCTAAGTGTGTAAGTGTTTTAAGAATGCATATTTCATTGGGGTAAAAATCAAGACTAAATTACTTTTCTAATTTTCTTCCTAACTTTTGAAATTAAATAAATAGTTTTATTTAACCAATGATAAGAAATCCATTTCCTTATCCTTAAAATTAACTTAAATATTTACAAAAGATAAGTCAAAATATTATTTTTTTCAAAAAGTTTTTATTTTTATTGTTTTATATACATACATACATATATATATATATATATATATATATATATATATATATATATATATATATATATATATATATATAATATTTTATGGTTAGTAATTTGTTGGAAATATGTGTGTGTGTGTGTGTGTGTGTTAGTTGTTAGTAGTAAATTTTTTATTTTTTTATGTTATGTAATTAATTTTCCTATGTTAGGCCTATGTTAGTAGGTTACCCCCCCATACGTATCCATGCGTTATCCTCAATGTATGATTGTAATGCAGGAATGCATGAAATAAAGTGTAAAAAGAGGTGCATAAAAAAATAATATACAAAAATATGTACAACAACATGTTTCTCTCACACCTAGATCTTTTTAGGTCTCATCCCTCTAACTCGCTTCCCATTATTCTAATGGGTTCTCTTTATAGGGCATAGTGGGGAGGCCAATCTTTTTGTCATTTTAGCTCTCTTTCTCCCCAGTCTCACCTTACTTAAGCTCTTCTTCCTCATATGTGTGCATCTATTATTCAAAAATTGATTACCATCACAACTCTCAGTTGGAAATTTCTCAATATGAATGCTTAGAAACTCTAGCTCAGTTTCATATATCTCCTCAAAACATAGATCAACACTCTTCCCTGAAAGTGTGTAATTAACCAAAATATCCCTAATCGGTTCATCCAAACACATGAGTTCTTCTTCAAAGAGGTTTTTAAAGGTTAGGTCAATCGGAAATTCTTTAATTATATTCTCATGCAATATATCATTGATTGTCTTATTGAAAGTGAAGACACTCAAATCAAATTTTTTTTTTTTTAAAGGAGACTCTAAAATTAGGATCTCCACATATGTCATTCTTATTAATATAATCGTACTCATCCTTAAATAATTCATCAAGAAATAGAGACCAATTCTCTATACCTTCATTTTCTTCTTCACAATTATTCTCAATAAAGTTTACCTCAAATGTTTGGTCTCTTGTCTTATGAGATTGTTTTTCTAGGTTGAAGATATTGACCTCTTTAGTCGTGCCTCAAAGGTCAACCTCATGGATCCTTTCCTACAATTGATGAACGCATTTGCAGTCACAAGGAACAGATGCTCTAAGATAACGAGAGTTTGAGACCTAGGATTGAATATAGGTTGGGTCTTAAGAACAATAAAATCTACTGGATAGATAAACTCCCCAACCTGGATAAGTACAGCGGTAATTTCTCCTTTAAAAATTTTTACTGATCGGTCAGCTAATTAAATTGTAACTTTAGTCGGACTAAGCTCGCCCAACCTAAGTTATTAGTAAACTAAGTAAGGAAGTAAGTTAATACTTGCTTGCAAATCTAGAAGTGCACAATTAATTGCAGTTTGATCTATTGTGTAAGAATGGTAGGGCAACCGAGATCCTTATACTTTTCAGAGATTTGATGGGACAATAACTCACTGATGTTAGTGGTTAGAAAAATCTTCTTGAGAACATTAGTCTTTCTCTTCTTGGTGCACATGTCCTTAAGAAATTTAGCATAGTTAGGGACTTATTGGATTGCATCAAGAAGAGGTACATTAATCTTAACTTGATTAAAAATCTCGCGTACCTTATCCATTTGTGTACTTTATTGTTTTTAAGCCTATTTGGGTAAGGTGCTATAGGCTTGTGCATATTTTTAGCTGACTTGTCTTTTTCAGTGTTGTTGGAGTCAAGAGGAGGTGGAATGGGACAAGGAGAGGTGGAAATTTGTGTTGAACTAGATGGTGTTGACACTTGGATATCAACTTCTTTTCCCGACCGCAAAGTATGAATCAAATTACATTGGTTCATTTAATCCTCTTGAGCCAAATGAGCTTGACTAGAATTTCTAGGGTTTGCTACCGGTTGACTAGGTAAAGTTTCTTTGGGTGGTCTTTCACTTAGAGAACCGGCTAACTGGCTCATTGGACTTTTAACCTAGGTATGTCTTGTCCTGTATTTTGCATGAAAGATGCAAGAATCTTCTCCAAATCGGTGAGTTCTTTTCAAATTGGGGACCTTGGTTCGGAAACATTTGTTGATAATTGGAAAAATTGGACTGATGTTTGGAAGGTGGGAAGTGTTTATTTTGGCTCCATGAGAAATTCGGGTGATTTCTTCAGCCAAGATTGTAAGTTGGAGCGTATGAATTGTTATGGGGCCTTGAAAAGGTCGCATTCATGGGCTGGATCAACATTTGTTGAGCCTGAAAACTATACAATCCTCAAACACATGGTTTATTGCTTGGCAGTAAGTGCAGCCCGTCGTTGGGGACAGTGTTGGGCTGACTTGGCTCATCGGAACTGACTCCTTAGATTCTATGGCTTCTAGTCTTCGCATAATGTTAGCGAATTTAGCCTCAGTTGCTATGAAATCCTCTATCGAATGAAGACTTCTTTTTGAAGAGATAGGGTTTGCAGTCCTAAACTCTTCATTGATAGATTCCCATTGTTGGGTTTTTTTGGCTAGATCTTCATATATTTCCCACCCTTCATTTTGTCTTTTTTCAAGAACTTTCCTCCACACATGGTTTCAAGAAGAGTCTTATTTTATTAATCTAGACCATCGTAGAGAATTTGGTATAGCCGCCACTTCTCTACGCAATGATGAGGGCATTGGACAAGAAGGTCTTTGAAACATTTGAAATATTTTCAAAATGGTTCGTTGGATTCTTACTTTCACTGCATTATGTTTTTTTCTCATAAGGGCGGTCTTGTGGGTAGGGTAGAATTTTTTTAAGAAGACCTTGACAAGACTGTCCCACAATGTGATAGATCCGGCCTCCAAGCTGTAGAGTCATTTCTGGGCTAAGTCCTTAAGGGAAATAGGACGAATCGCAACCTAATAGCATCGTCTACAAGGTTGGGTAATTTCATCATTTGGCATACTTCCTCAAATTCTCTTATGAAGAAATATGCATCTTCGGATTCTAGCCCATGAAACTTGAGGAGTGTGTTGATGAATTGAGGCTTGAGATCAAAGTTGTTGTCACCAACCGATAGGAGTTGGGTGCAAGATGAAAGTGAGGTTCTAATAGGGCAGAACCTATCTTGTAGAGATGGTAGTTGTGTCATGTGTGGATCGGGTTTGGGTTTGGGTGGTGAACTGTTCCTAGTCAGTCTAGATGTGGCTCGACCAAGCTGGCATGCACAGTTAACAAACAAGTCACCCAATCAATCAAGAAAATAAAATAAATCAAAAAAATCACAAATCCTAGTCTAGGGTAAGCTTGGACCTAGACGACTCCTAACTTTAAACTGTCTGTGGGAGGTATATTGCCAAATTTAATCACAAGTTAATCGGCCAGGTAGGTGGCTAGGTTGGTGGGAGGTATCCCCCGAGATAGGCCTAATTAAGCCAAATCACTAACCTCTGAGGTTTCGCCTCTCAATCCCCTACCTAGTCACCGATTTGGCAAGAATTAAGTTTGAATAACTTCCTCCTTTAGTCAATCTCTTAATGAGCCTGAGTTAACCTAAGGCCAACGTCTAATCAATTTTTAATTAGGGCTAGGGTTGTGAGCAAAACGAAAGTGGTTTGTGGGTCAAACAAGGGTAATGACATCCCCATCTTATGTTGTTTACGGGTTTTGCCTTTAAAATGATTTAGTGCATGTGTAAAGCAATAGAAAAGAATTCACTAAAGCAGTAAATCAACTAAAAAGTGTTCTCTACACTATATGCAATGTGGACGTACCTTGTCGCCAGCATTCTTCAACATAATTACAAAAATTAAATAGACACGTGCCTTAGATACAAGAGTCTAAATCAGTTTTTAAGTTAATCAAGCAATGAGTTACTGTTTATTAGTTAGCAGTATGCAGGGTGATCACAGAGAAAAACTATCATAGCATTAAACAGACCTTGCAATTTGCAGCTGATCTGCAAAAGAACAATCAATAGTGAACTACTAAAGCCGTGAAAACGCGACTTTTGCTGTGTTTGCGCGGCTATTTAGTAGGCTCTGTTGCTCTGCCTTATAGGGCAGAGGCACATAGTAGCTATATGTACTGAGATGCAGTAAGTTTTACTGTTATCAGATCCTGCAAACAGAAACAGAAAGAAAAAAATTAGTTCTAGAGAATATCGTACCATTCCCCCCCAGCAACGACGCCAAAATTTTGATTGAGAACAAAAATGAATTGAAAGTAAAGTCAAGAATTAAAGTCAGAAAGTTTTTAGTCTCTTCTCAATTTAACTACGTAAGCAAAGGCTAGACGGGTCGATCCACAGGGAAGAATATGATAGAAGCTTTTCAAAATAATTTCTCTACATAGATAGCCTGAAAAAGAGATGTTGGTTGAAAGAAGGGATTTAATTAAGCAAAAGAAGTTATAGTCCACAAATCATCAATCACAACCAAGTACTAGTCTAAGAAGGGTGAACATCATGTTGAATCAATAAAGATTTACCCTAGGGTTTTGCTTCAGTGTCAAGTAAGATGAGTAAAGAAGAATGTAAACCCTATTAGAGTACACTAAATAAAATTAAACTTAGTACATCATAGTTTCTAAACATAGCATAAGAAAAGTCTTTTAAACCTAGCATGAAGCTATCAAAGTATCTAAATATGAACTAAGAGTAACCATTAAAAAGTGTAGCTCTAAAATAATTCAACTTACTAATTATTCATCTTTAAGAACCTTAACTTAATCCTAGGATTTCAAACAGGCATAGAATTCATTCAGTTCATCTTTTAGACTAGACTTCAGTTGATCGAGAGATTAGCAAACTGCAATATAAATTAGTTATTCATATCTTTTTATTTTTAACAAGATATATAATAGAGAAGGGAAATTTGCATCAAAAGAAAAGAAGAAAGGAAAATAAAAGAACTAAAGCAATAACAAGAAAAGTAAAAGAATAAGAGAGATAAAAAATTAAGAACCTTTATTATGGTTGTCACGATCCACTACAAAAGCCCTTCGTCTCTTTACAATCTTCTTCCAAAGACAAGAAAATACAATGAAAATTCAGAAATAAATGGCTAAACAAATAATCCTAAACTTGATCTCTGAGATGCCTCTGTTCTGTTACTCTTCAGGGGTATCTATAGGTGTAGTCCAAGTATGCAGGTACAAGTAATAACAAATAACATAAGAGAAATTAAAGGAACGACAGTAAATCATATATATCAATGAATCTGAAACTGAAAACATACCTAGAAGGCAGTATGAAGAGCATAGGTACATATAAACATGCGGTAAATAAGTTAAACATACGATAAATACAAGTATGGACAAAACTAGTTGTACAAGCTCAGATTACGGTAGAACACCCCCAAAACTTCACGCATGCAGCTACAGGATAGCCGCGTTTCCGCGGCTTTTCAGGGGAAAACGTGGCAACTTTGGGGAGTCAGGCACGCGTTTTGGGCTTTGGCTTCTTTTCATCCATTCATGTGAAGATCTATCCTCAGAATCTTAGTTTGATCCCAAAAATATTGTTCTCCTAGATAACTTGGAGATCACGTTATCTTTAAATCTGGGTTAAATTCAAATTTTTCCCATTTATCTTCAACTTGTGGCGCAAGCAATCAGAATTTGAATAAAAGTCCATCTCTATCTTCAATTGGGATGAGAATTTATCTTGTTCTATCCTTCTAGATTTTAAAGTAAATTAATTAAAAACCCAAATTTAAATGGGATAAAATAGAAGCTTTCTTTATCTCTCCAATTAACCTTTATTTTCATAATAATTGTAAGGTTTTGGGTTTCTTTTGGGCTTTCTCTTTATGGAGGCATGCACATTACTAAACAATAAATTAATTAAATAGTAATATTTTAAAAAAATAAGTATGAAAATGTGACTAAAAATATGCATTATTAATGACCAATTAGATAGAGGGCCAGAAGAATACCTCACTGCAAAGAAGAGAACACAAATCAGAATTCTGAAGCAATAAAAATTGACTAAGTGCTGAAGCCCAAACACGGATCCCAACACATGAGATCTGCGTCCAAGAGTTGAAATGAGAGGCTCACATAAGATCCGTATCTAAGAGTTGAAATGCGAGTCTCACATGAGACCCGCGTCTGAGCTTCAGACTTGAAGATTTAGAAACATTTCTAAGTGTTGAGATCCAAACGCGAGTCTCAAAGACCCGCGTTTAGAAGTCTTAAAACGTGGAGCTCACTTGACTCGCGTTCAATTCATAGATGTGAGGGTCGCATTAATAAAGCAAAGAAACGCAAGGATCACCAGATCCACATTCTATTCATCAAAGTGAGAATCGCGTCCACAAATCAAATGTGGACCTGCGAGATCCGCGTCGACTTTTCAAAACTTCAAGAAGAAGTTAAGAGGACAAAGCCTCTTTATCTTCATAATAATGGCGAAAGCCATTTGAAGAGTCTTTATCTGAAATGGGGGCTTCCTGAGGAGGAACACCACCCATTTGGGTCTCAACAGCGGCAGCGGTGGAGGAGAAAGCGATAGCCTTCGATTTTGGAGCCATATGCACAATTAAATCTCTCAAAAACGATTGGAAAAAAAGCTTGAAGCTTTGCGAGTTCTAGAAAAAGCTTAAGAGCTTTAGTTCTCAGACGCGGGTCTGATTGAAGACAGTCGAAATGATTTGAATGTTAAAAGACCCGCAGTCTTTTTATAGGCCTCCCAACGACCGAGATACACGGCGCAGATCTCGAGCTCAAATTGAGCTGATGCATAGCACTGAGGAGACCCGCATTTCGGACAACATCTGTATCCAAAATGATCCAACATGACTTTCGCGTTTCAAGCAGACAATGTCTGCATCCAAACGCAACGTTCACGTTCAAATGACATCCGTGTTCATAAAGCTTTAAACGTGGCATTCGCGTTTCAAGCACAAGAGCCAGAGTCACATCTCAAGCACAATCAAGTGAGAGTCGCATTTCTACATCAAATGACATTCGCGTCTTCAACATTAGGAAAAGGTCGCATCTACACCAAATAAGAGCCATGTTATCTTTTCAATACAAAGAATATGTCTCTAGTCTGCAATCAGTTCAACAGTACTTCGACAATTCTATTGATTCAACAGTACATCGACAATTAAATCAGAGCTCAGATAAATTGTGATCTAGATACTCACAACGGTCTTCTCTTATGGCTTCAAGTAGTTCAACAGTACATTCATGAAGACCAGAATTCAGACAAGATCAAGCTCAGGATATCTCAAAAGGTTGCCAGTTCAATCATGAGTAGGGATGGCAACGGGGCTGGTCGGGGCCGGGTATTGAACACCCCGTACTCGTACCCGAAATCCAAAACCCGCCCCGTCCCCGCCCCAGACCCCATTGGGTATTCCACAATCACCCCCATCCCCGCCCCGGCGGGTAATAAAAATACCCGACCCGACCCGACCCGACCCGAAATCGTGTATTGGGCTCAAATTTTTAGGGCAAATTAGATTTGGATTTTGGACCATTTGGTTTAGATATTTATAGGGAATGCCATATTTGTAATTGTGTTAAAAGTTAGGTTATTTAAGTAGATGTATATATAATATTATTATACTCATTATATGAAAAAATAGCGGGGCGGGTACGGGGCGGGTAACGGGGCGGGGCAATGCTATACCGTACCCGCCCCGCCCCGGCCTTTGTTATTTCGGGTTTTCCCCGTTACCCGACCCGAACCCGGTCAATGATCAAAAAACCCGCCCATTCGGATCGGTCGGGTCCCCGCGGGTACGGGTCAAATTGTCATCCCTAATCATGAGAGTCCAAATTAACATAAAGTCCAAAGTATTTTGAAATTTGACCCAGTCAATAGCGGAGTTTTGAAAACTTTGGAGAGGATCCTGTAGACTATCTAAAATTCACTGAAGACAAGTCCTCAGACGCGGACCTCATTCCGACGCGAAGGTCACGTTTCAGCTCAGATGCGAACCTCGCGTCTGATGATAAACGCGGACCTGAGTCTGTCCAGTGTTCCCTTTTAAAATACGGAGCTCAGCCAAGCTTGTATTCCAGTTCAAACATAGAGTTAAGTGACATTCGCATTCCAAACTCAAACATGGATCTCAACCAGTACCGCATTTCAACTCAACCACGGAGCTCAACCAAGTTTTCATTCCAATTCAAACACGGAGTTCAGCTAAGCTTGCGTTCTAGTTCAAATGAAGAGATTAGCCAGACCCACGTCGCAACTTAAAAACGGAAGCTCAGCCACATCCGTGTCTTAATTGAAACACGAGCCTGTGAGCTCCACGTTTCAACAATAAAACAGAACCCGTGAGGGTCGCGTTTCTATTGTAACTGCCCCATTATTGAGTCAATTAATACCCATGTAATATGGAGAATTAATCTCCATTATAGAGAGTTTCTAGGGACAAGTTTATCCCAGAATACCTCTATAAATAGCTATGAAAGCCATAGAATAGGGGCACGGGGGACTTGTTTTTTTTGAAGGAGCAAAGAAATTATAAAAGTTCAGAACCTTTGAGCATTCAAAAAGAGAGAGAAAGAAAGAAATTTCTCCTTCAAAAAAGAACTCCAATACTTGCCGTATCTAAGTGGAGTAATTTTGCATCCTTAAAACGGTTCAAGAGAAGCTTGTCGTTTGGTCGGTCAACAGAGAACAAGATTCACTCTCTATTACCACACGAAGAACCCAGCTTAAATAAAGGAGAGACTCAAATATTCTCCCCTCTTTTGTAATCAGATTGTATCCATTGTAATTTTCTTTACAATTAATAAGAATTTTACTTCACCTTTTTGACAAAACAATAGGCAATAGATAAACACATTTAGAAAAGAGTCCAGGACTTAATCCAAGGTTCACCAAAAAAAGTAAAACAAGCTGTTTAAAGAAGAAAAAACTGTTATTTTTGAAAATATAACTGTTACTGTAGCAAATACATGTGATCGGTCTGTCCGGCCGTTCGACCGGCAACTGGTCAAAATTAGTCGCTGCAGGCTATCGGTCGACCGAGCGGTCAGCCGAACCAAACAGTAAGTCCTAATAGTTGGTCGATCAGCTGATGGGCTAAACTTACAATCACTAGTCCAGAGGATCGGTCGACTGAGAGGTCAGCTAAACAATCTAGAAAGTCTTGACAGATAAGTTAGTTGACCGCTCGGTTGGCCAATCAATGTGCACATGAGCCAAGTTGATTGCTAAAATGAAAGAACAATCAAAGAGTTAAGAATTTACCGTGTAGCTTGTGGTTTACGGGTCGTGATCCACAAGGAGAGACTAGCGATGGAAGCTTTTTAGTGAGTCTTCTTTTAAGATACAAAGTATGATTAAAGTTCTTCTTTAGTTCTTAAAAAGAAAATGAAAAAGAGTTAAACTCAAATTAGGAAGAAGATGGTAGATTAAGAAGATGGAAAAAGGAAAAATAGATTATATACAAAGAAATGGAAAAGAGTGATAAAGTTGGTTGGAGCTTGTGATATTGAAACTAAAGAATAAAAGAAAAGAAAGATAACCTAAAAATTACTTACCTCTTCAGTGCTCATATACCTTGAATCCGTTGCGACGACTTACCTTGTCTTTGAAGGCAATCAAACATGGCGTATAGGATCTTCCCCATTCTCGATCTACACTGCGAATAAAAGGGCAAACTATACTAGCAAGAGAAGGGTTGTTCATCACCATAGGCCATCAAGGGCAATTGCAACGGCTAAGCAGTCTCGTGGCTATCGGATTCTCTTGGATTGCAACACATCAGAGGAGAGTAAAAGAAAACAAGAGTAAAGAAAGAAAAAGAAACTTTGATTCGATTCAAATAATAACGAAAGAAGAGATCACTTACACTGGTGTCACCTGCAGTACAAGCTTGCTCTCATTCCTCCATGAAAGTCGTCTCTCCTCTCAGTTACATAACGAAATGTAAAAATTACATGAAAAGAAAACTAAAAACCTAAGTTACAAACTACAAATTATTCTAAGTTCTATTCTCTGCTTGGTCATTTTCCTTTGCCTTTGAGATTGTAGGTTTTTATAGAAGAAATGCAGAGGTTAGAGGAGTATGAAGATAGGGAAAGCTGGCTATTTCTGAATTTGAATCCTCCCTTATCTCCAAACTTGATTTGATGTGGATATTCAGTTCTGATCTGCAATTTGTTGGCGTGTTGATTGCTGATATCACCTATCAAATGACAGAATTAGAAATAGTGATCAACATAAGAGTTGTAGCTCTAAGTCCTCTTTCTGGATCATCTTGAATCATCAGATTTGAGATTTGGTAGCGAAAGTTATGATTCAAATACTGAAATATATCCAGTCAGAATCTGAGTCAACTTGCTTCATCTGATCCGTTGATCTTCTCTTTATCCATTTATCTCTCTGTATTTGATATTATCCTCGATTGATCTTTAGCTAACCAAATGGATTTATAGAAATCTGAATTTTACTGGTTTCCATTTGGTGTTATCTTTCTGATTTGCTCTGATCTTCAGCTGAACATTTGTCCCAATCCTTGATTTTGTTCTAACTAGATCTGGGATCATCCTCAGCTAACTAAATAGATCTAGTTAAATCTGATTTTAACTGTATTTATTAAGTTTAATCCTCTTTCTCTTCATTATTATCTTCTACAAAATAGACATTTAAGACAAAGAAATTAGCAGATTTATTACATGATAAATGTAGGAGTGTAATGAAAAGGATGCAAAATATGTGTACGATCACAAGTGACCTTATACAATCGGTTGACCACTTGGTCGACCGAGACAATGTTCAAAACACTGAACCCAACTGACGATCGACCGGCCAAGCCCAAAAGTCAACAAAAACGCCATTTTAAAATTGAACCCATTTCTGAAACAATAATATAAGTATAAAGATGTTATGGCAACATATGGGTTTCAAGAAAACATGTATATAGCTGGTTAAAAAATTATGAAAAATAAAGAACTTGAATCAATGACTAATTATTAAAAAATAATTTAAACCCTAAAATATCCAAAAACTTGTTTGAGAAAATGTGTGTGTATCTCCTCTGAGCATCAATTCACATCAAAACTAAGCATCCTAAGCTCTTACAAAGGAGTTACTTAAGCTTCAAGTTTTCATCAAGATGGCTTCTACAAAATTCACCTTTTGATCGTCCGAGCTTGAATCCCTCCTTGACTCAACTTGATCTTCAAACCTTTCTTATATGAAGGAGTAAGCATCTTCCAAACTCTTGATCCCTGTAAGCTTATTAAACACTAAAACTTGATTAGTACCTTATAACTACATGTGTTTTATAATCATCAAAATAAAGTCGGAGAGTGTACCCTTGGGCCAACAATCTCCGCCTTTTTTATGATGACAAAACACATGAGTTATTTAAAACAAATGAAAAAAGAGCTTAGAAAGCTCCCCCTGAGATTATGCTTATTTATCAAGTTCAAAATATTCATGACTAAAAGATGTAGCAATAACAAACAAGTTATATTCATATAGGCATAAGTTTACCAATATAGAACATTATGCATAAACGGGCCAACCTACTTTTATGCCTCCAACCACCAAAAAAAAAAGTATGCAATAAATAGCAAGATACCATAAAATAAATGTCAAGACACTAAATAAAATAGATATCCCAATAAGAAAATATAAGAAAACATAACATACAATTATGAGAACACGTAGCATACAATTATGAGAATGGATAAGAGGTAATTTCAATCTGAACCAAATAACTCATAAATCTTCTCTCCTTCTTGGCATATATCAAAAAGAGATGCACTTGAAAGAGAGAAGGGATGAAAAACTCATAAAATCAAGGAAACTCAAAAATATCAAGTATCCATCATACAAACATTTAATTCAGCGTAAATGAAAGAAAATCTATTGTAGCCAAGAGGTTAGTAAAAATATCGACCAATTGAAAATCGATAGAAACATAATCAATTTCGATATCTCCCTTTCTCATAATGATCTCTAAGAAAATGATATCGAATCTCTATGTGTTTGGTCTTACTATGTTGATTTGCATCTTAGTCATATGAACAGTAGTAATATTATCACAAAATATTTAATATGGCCATAATGCATATCATAATCAAGAAGAGTATGTTTCATCCAAAGAATTGTGCACAACAAGCCCCGATTGCAACTACTCCGCCTCGACAGTTCAGAGGGTTACAAAATTTTGTTTCTTGAAATACTAGGAAATGAGGCAATTTTCAAAAATTGACAAGTTTCACTAGTGCACTTCTTATCCACTCTACAATCGTCAAATCGGCATCCGAATAACTATCATAGAGAATTATTCGATTTTCGGATACCACAAACCTATTTCAATAGTGCCCTTAAAATATCTAATAATACATTTTATCACAATCAAATGAGATTCTTTAGGACAAAATTGATATGAAGCACACAAATAAAAGCTGAACATAACGTTTGGCCTACTAGCCGTCAAGTAAAGCAACTATCAATCATGCTACGATAGAGTTTAACATCAATATTTTTAGCTTGTTCATCCTTATCAAGCTTGGTTGTGGTAGCCATGAGAGTCTTGCTCATCTTCACATCTTCTAACCTAAATTTCTTGATAAACTCTCTTGTATGCTTAGCTTGATTCACGAAGATCCCATCATTCTTTTTCTTAATTTGGAGTCCAAGGAAGTAGTTGAGCTCTCCCATCATACTCATTTCGAACTCTTTCTTCATGCATGATTCAAAATTCTTACAAAGCTTTTCATTAGTAGATCCAAAAATGATATCATCAGCATATATTTGTACTATCAAGATATCTTGTGTAATGCTTTGTAAATAAGGTAGTGTCAACTTTACCTTTAATAAAATCATTTTCAACAAGAAAACAAATAAGTCTTTTATACCAAGCTCTTGGAGCTTGCTTTAAACCATACAACGCCTTTTCAAGTTTGAAAACAAAATTCAAATGTATAGGATCAACAAACCAAGAGGGTTGTTTAACAACACCTCCTCTTCGATAAAGCATTTAAAAATGTGCTTTTAACATCCATTTGAAAAGCTTAAAATCCTCAAAAGAAGTAAAGACAAGTGGCATCTGTATGGCTTTTACCCGTGTTACGGGTGCAAAGATTTCCTCAAAATTGATTTCTTCGATTGGGTGTAACATTGGGTTACTGACCTAGCTTAATTCCTAATAATATTTCCTGACTCGTCCAACTTATTTCTAAACATCCATTTAGTACCAATAGTTAGTCTATCATGGGGCCTAGGAGTAAGATGTCAAACTTAGTTATGCTCAAATTGATTGAGTTTCTCTTATATTGCAAGTAATCAATATGAGTCGCTCTTAGTCTCAAGAATGTTCTTGGACCAATATAAGAAATGAATGCAAAATAATCACAAATATCATGGAGTTTAGAGCGAGCAGTTACCCCTATAGATACATCATCTATGATGAGGTCTTTGGGATGGCTTGTAAGATATCTCCAATCCTTTAAAAGTGGTAAGTTGGCTCCAGTTCAACATCTTGAGCTTCATCATATTCATCATCCTTTGGCTTGTCATCTTCTTGCAATGGTGAGTCTTCAGGGTTATCTTCTCCAAGTCTTCACCTAAGAAATCAATCTCTACAACATTATTCACAAGAGTATTAGATTCCTCAGACTTAACACGCATAGACTCTTCAATAGTCAAAGTTGACCTATTGAATACTCTATAAGCCTTACTAGTATTAGAGTGACCAACAAAGGTGTTTAAAAAGATTTGGATCAAACTTGCCTAAGTTGCCTTTTGTATTCAAAACAAAACATTTGCAACAAAAAACTTTAAATAAAAAATATTTGGCTTTCTCAAATAATAAATCTCAAAAGGGGTTTTAGAAGTATTTTTGCAAGAATAAACTCTATTCGATATGTAACATGAGATATTTATGGCCTTGGCCCATATATATTGAGGGAGTTCGTATTCACTAATCATTGTCCTAACCATATCTTGGATAGTGCGAATCTTCCTTTCAACGACTCCATTTTGTTGTCACAATAATAGCAATAGTGATTTCAGTTGTAGAGTGGAGTTTTAGTACACGAAAGTTCATGTTTGATTCAATTTTTCTCGCAATAAGTGATAATAGAATGGTTGATGAACTCATCACCTCTATCATTCCTTGTGCACAAAATTGAAAAAAAAATCCTTTTTTCATTTCTTTTTCTAAAAACATGAAAATGCGAGAAAAAACTTCATCTTTATGTTCTAAAAGAAAACCATGTAAATCTTGAGAAATCATCAACTAAAATAAAACAAAATGATTACCACTAAGACTTTTGATTTTAGTTGGACCAAACAAATCCATGTGGATTAACTCTAAGGGTCTTGATGCCATGATGTCATTATTTGTTTTGAAAGAGGAATTGGTTTGTTTTTCAAATTGGCACACATCACAAATGCGGTCCTTTTCAAACTTTAAATAAGGAATACCCTTCACTGAATTCTTAAAATTAATTCAGGATAGATAGTCAAAGAAAATGTGGCCTAGTCTCTTATGTCATAACAAGAAATCTTCATTAAAAGCATTCAAAAGGTTAAATTGCATTATAAATTTAACATATCAATCATGTAAATATTGTTTTCACGAAAACCAAAAAA
>JAVJIF010027627.1:0-38156 GCA_038442645.1 Agave tequilana | reverse complement strand
CGCCGGCGTCGCCCCGCCGGCGTCACCCCCGCCGGCGGCCGGCGGCAACCCCTGGAGAGCGAGAGAGAGGGAGGAGGAGGAAGGGAGGATGGGCTTCGAGAAGGCGGAGGACGACTCTCTGATGATCGACGGTGGGCTGAAAGCCGCCGATCGAGGGTCGTCCTTGTCCCTGTCCTCGGCTCGCCGGAACTGATCCATGGTGGGGATTGGATCACAAAGGTGAGAGCTTTTTGGGATTTTTAGTGACCCGTGCGGGATTTAGTAGAAAAGGTGAGAGCTTTCTCCTCTGTTTGGGTTCTAAAGCTTCAGAGAACCCAAACCCAGGTGCCTGCACAGAGTGAGCGAGCGCGCGAGAGAGAGAGAGAGATTAGAGAGTTGAAAATGGTTAATTAGAGAGAGGGAAAGAGTAAGTGTGAGAGATTTAAGAGAGAGAGTGTGTGGGAGAGATTATTAAGGGGGAAAAGAAGAGAGAGAGAAGGCGGTGGATGGGTTAGGCGGTGGGAGAACTGTGTAGAAGAAGGAAGAAGAAAAGAAAAGAAAAAGAAAGATTAAATATAATATTATATTATTATTATATTGGCCCAAAATTCGACTAGTCCCGAATGGTTCCCAAAAATTACAGAAATTAGGGAATATTATCCTGAGATGTAGTATGAAAACGGTTTGGAAAAATTCAATCTGGTTTGCCAATTAAAAATCTCGGAGTGTCTCGCCGATACCGGGCGACACCGGTTTGGTCGGATTTTCGATAAATTCAGAAAAATTCCCAAAAATACCCTAACGTAGATAATATGATTCTAAGATATATGGTGAAAGCGGATTCTCAAAATACAACTCCGTTTGTAGAATAAAAATCGGAATGCCGATTATCGGTATCGGTCGACACCGACTACGAAGAAGATTTTCAAAATAATTCAGAAAAATTCCAGAAAATCCTGAAAAATCTAACATATTAGAAAATGATTTTTGAAACTGAAATCAGCTCAATCGGACTACACGTAAGTCAAATCAATTTTGTACGTCGTATCGAGCACTGATACTGTGATACGTATACCAGGGATCAGGGGGTTACATTTCTCCCCACCTTACAAAAAATTTCGTCCTCGAAATTTCACATCAGGTGCGAGAACAATATTTTCAACCTCAAAACCTAAATGTTACGGGTCCACGATACTTTCACTGCGCACTCTGCTATCTATAAGGAACTCAGGGTGGAGAATTATGGTAAGGAACTAACACTAACAGATTGGAATCAATAGGATGCAAAGAAAGCGAGAAAGAAATCGGAAAGTAAGGAATAGAAAAGAGTCAAGGAATGAATTGTCAATGACATTGTATTCTTGTACTCGTTGCTGGAATCCTCAAATTCAGATACAGAGAACTTTGAATCTGAATCTGAGTGTACTGTTGGTAAGAGCCCGGGTATTGACCCAGGTGGTTACCCACACCAGGTGTGAACCTAGGCTCTGATACCACTATGTAACGCCCGATCCTAAGGATACAGAGACGTTATGGCAACATACATACGCGAGGTGAAAACACACTCACGAGTACGTTAAGCCTCAGTACAGGACAGGGCCTCCATATACACAAGAGTTCCAGTAGGAAATAAGTACAAGAATACCTGCAGAAAGGGGTTAGTGATCATAACAGATAGAAATACAGGAATAAAGGAGATAATAGGAATAAAGCACATAGATACCTATGAAGGAATCCCGATGGTAAAGTCTTCTATGTGAATCCAATGAACTAGCTGCCCGAACGATAACTCGGATCTCCAACCTGGGCACGCAAACCAGGGTCGTCAGAAAGCGACCTAGTGAGTGGTAAAATGAAGGAGGAGGTAGTAATATATATTATAATAATACAAACACGATACTAATATATAATACATGATGTTGTACTAGTGATACTATATAATAAGTAGATAAGAAGCAGTAAAAAAATATAGACATGTTATCTTTTAATACCATCACTACCTAGCCAGTTATCATCGGGTCATGTCTATAGTCGTATCCAGTTTATATAATAAGTACTATTGTCTAGTGGTGACGTGATAGAAAGGAACATGCTAATGGCATATGCAACATAACCATCCTACTGTGTTGTGCATGGTGAGCAGATAGACAATGCAAAACAGAATATAAGCAATGCAAAGTATACATGTACATGAGTAGTACGCCACCTCAGAAGGTATAGCATGAAACAGGTAAAGTAACAACGCATACATGTAACATGATAGCGGATAAATGATCAGGAACAGTAACAAGTACATCTAAACAATAGTAGACATGTATCAGGCAAGTCATGTTATTTATACAATAGTAGCAATCAGTACCACCTGGTATTTTAATCAATCTCTTCCAGTGTCCCATACAACTGGCAGTTCATACTTGAGCCCGCACTCCAGTCGAACCCATCCGGACATGGCCTACAAGTACCATTATCCAAACGAGAGAGTGATCAAATAACAAGTGTTCCCGACGTCACTATTGTGTATACTGTTTTATTATGTTACTTGGAAACCCATGGTCGAGGAGCTCTTATCGGGTAGATGTATCCCGTGCGTACCCAGGATCACGGCCTTAAACAAACCTCTGGTTGCTAAGACCAGGGCCCTCCGCTAAGAGGGGAGCATGAAACAAGTAACGAGAGCTCATGGAGCAATTGGTAGGTAGCACTACCGTCCCCTGCAGTGGGAGAACAATATGGATCCAGTACATCACCCGATAAGATCTAATCAACCGTCAAGTCTCCCCCATACCCCAGTTAGCTTTATGATCTGATATGTCAAGTATATAATGTAACAAGAATAATTACAGTACATGATACGGGTAACATGATAACAGGACCTGAGCTCTATTGATAGCATAGAACAATATAACAGGAAACGGGAACAATATAACGGGAAATGGGAACAATAGATGTGAGATTCCACATATCGCATATCAACAGCTCTCATGTCCAGTAACGGGAATATCCATATCAGTAACAGGAAACAATCATATAACATGAATACGGTAACATGGAACAATAATACATGTAATACGAACGGGAATCCGTATGACATAATATGAACGGGAATCCATATGACAAGAATAAAGAAACCATACATGCATGTGTAACAGTAATATGCCAAGAATCCATGTAACGATGATCACAATAATATGACATGACGGTATTCTGTGAAGTGGTGCACATGAATACGGACTACTGGTGTGACGTGTCATAGCATCTGTGCAATGGTGATACCTGTACATGTGATCACAGAGTCCCAGGTGAAAGGATATGTAAGTCATGGTGAATATGCAGGAGATAACAGTGTCCCGTCTAACAAGTTTCTATGTAACAGATAGACATGAATATGCAATATAATGGATGTAAACTATCGTGTCCAGTGTTCTATGGCTATATCATCTACTCGAGTGTCAAATATAGCTACACTAATGGTCACTATCTTATGACTACGATGGGTACCATCAAAGTATTAAACTAATGATCTATTTTAATTATCACGTTAATCTCGTTAACTAACCAAGCATCCAGATATACCGATACATGGTATACTAACTTAGGAACTCTCTATCTCTATGTTGAAATTACAGGGATGTCCCCACAATAACATTTGTAGGAAACAATAATTATCAAGATTAGGACATTTTTAATAAACAATAATTTTAATGATTTACCGATAATTAAGCAATAATCACTTTTACTAAACATGATAAAAATATAATTTATAAAAATAAAATACTCACAAACTAGCCATGGGGAGGTAGCTCTCTTTCCCACGATCGCAACGGATCCAGAATCGTCCGAATCGGAGTCGGATGCTCCAGTTATCGCCCGAAGACTAAATCAGAACAAAAAGGGTTAAATATGTAAATAAAAATATTTCAAACGCAAATACGGAAAAGTACCAGGGGTTTTCTATAAAATTACCTTTATTGGGTTTGGATGCGGGTTTGGGCTCATAACGGGTCGGGTCCAGATCCACAACCCATACCCACTTAACTTAAGTTAAATGGGTATTTGGGTTAACGGGTTAACGGGTTGGATTTAATGGGTTTGGGTTTAAACCCATTAGAAGAAGAAAGAGGGAACGAGAGAGAGGGGCGGCAGTGGCTGGCGGCGGCCAGCCGCGCCTCGCCGACGTCGCCCCGCCGGCGTCACCCCGCCGGCGGCCGGCGGCAACCCCTGGAGAGCGAGAGAGAGGGAGGAGGAGGAAGGGAGGATGGGCTTCGAGAAGGCGGAGGACGACTCTCTGATGATCGACGGTGGGCTGAAAGCCGCCGATTGAGGGTCGTCCTTGTCCCTGTCCTCGGCTCGCCGGAACTGATCCATGGTGGGGATTGGATCACAAAGGTGAGAGCTTTTTGGGATTTTTAGTGACCCATGCGGGATTTGGTAGAAAAGGTGAGAGCTTTCTCCTCTGTTTGGGTTCTAAAGCTTCATAGAACCCAAACCCAGGTGCCTGCACAGAGTGAGCGAGCGCGAGAGAGAGAGATTAGAGAGTTGAAAATGGTTAATTAGAGAGAGGGAAAGAGTAAGTGTGAGAGATTTAAGAGAGAGAGAGAGAGAGTGTGGGGGGGAGATTATTAAGGGGGAAAAGAGAGAGAGAGAGAAGATGGTGGATGGGTTAGGCGGTGGGAGAACTGTGTAGAAGAAGGAAGAAGAAAATAAAAGAAAAAGAAAGATTAAATATAATATTATATTATTATTATATTGGCCCAAAATTCGACTAGTCCCGAACGGTTCCCAAAAATTACAGAAATTAGGGAATATTATCCTGAGACGTAGTATGAAAACTGTTTGGCAAAATTCAGTCTGGTTTATCAATTAAAAATCCCGGAGTGTCTCGCCGATACCGGGCGACACCGGTTTGGTCGGATTTTCAATAAATTCAGAAAAATTTCCAAAAATACCCTAACGTAGATAATACGATTTTAAGACATATGGTGAAAGCGGAATCTCAAAATACAACTCCGTTTGTGGAATAAAAATCGGAATGCCGATTATCGGTATCGGTCGACACCGACTACGGAGATTTTTCAAAATAATCCAGAAAAATTCCAGAAAATCCTGAAAATCTAACATATTAGAAAATGATTTTTGAAACTGAAATCAGCTCAATCGGACTACAACGTAAGTCAAATCAATTTTGTACGTCGTATCGAGCACTGATACTGTGATACGTACACCAGGGATCAGGGGGTTACATAGCTAAAAGCATTTAGTCCCACATTGGACATGGGATAGAAGTTTGAAGTATTTAAATAGAGAAAAATGGGAACAAAGGGTGTGCCCTTTAGGTACTTGGAGTTTTTGCGCGCGATTTGGGGAAAACCATGCCCCGGCGTCGACGCCGGAGCCCAGAGCCCGGGCTTGGGCTCGGGCTCCCTACCCGTTCTGTTTCTTTTTGAACTGGGTCTCAAAGGTATGGACCAGCGCAACGGCTGACAGAAAACCGCCGCAAATCGTTACAAACAGTTTGTGCGGTTTCTGTCTGGAACGATCCGTTGCAACGATTCACACCGAACCGTTGCAACCGTTCGACCTCCAAAGTACGTTTATACCCTTCCCAGAGCGCTATAAATAGCGCTCCTTTCTTCCATTTTAAAACACACAGACAGAACAAAGAAAACAGAGAAGAAAACTCGCATCCCTCTCTTCTTCTGCAACTTGGATTTCGAATTAGAAGTGAAGAAGAAGCAACTCGTATTCTGAAGATTCATTCTGAAAGAGGGCTCAGAAAATTCAACAGATTCTTTAATAGAATTGTTATTTGAATCTGTGACTTCTAAAGAAGAATATTCTTCTATCTCCCTCCTTTCTCTACAATGGGTGTTCCTCCAAAGTGAATACAAATATCCTCCCTGAGATTTGTCTTGGTCCTGCTGCTTTGATAATCCTGTGAAGGTACTGATTAAATACGGCTCGACCGTACGATGATTTGATAGTGCTATCCAAATACCGTGAACGAGTGTTATATCTTGGGAGACCAGTGTCCAGTAACCCGTTAGAACCGTAGCGAAGGACGTAATTGTCTTAAGGAGATTCCTTATAAGCGTGCCTCACTCCAAGTACTGTATAAGTGAATTAATTTTTTTTATACAGGGTTATACTGATATACAGTATATTGACACTGACTTGTACCAGTTTAATTGGTGTTTGACTAAGGAAGGTAATTGAAAGGTGGTTCTGTAATTAAGGAACGTTCTATTGAACGAAAAACCTCCTACCTGATATCACCGACCTGGCCAATTAGATCGGTAATATTGATTAGTTATCAGATTGATTCTTAGAACTAACAAAGAAAACTTGAATTCAACTCGAACTGGAATCAGAACCGCCTGTCTAATTAACTACTCTGACAGATAGTCGACTACACTGCCCATTAGTTGACTGATCTGATTTATCAGTCGACTAATCTGAAATCCTTTACTCTCTATTACGACCTAGTAGACTAACCTGCACATCATTAGTCGACTAGCTGTATGATAAGTCGACTAGTCTGTTGCGACTTTTCCTGTGCACAATCTTGTGCATGTCCATGTATATTCGTTCTCGATCTCTGAAGTTTGTAACTCTTTCACGTTAACCTGATTTATTCTCTAATGAATTTGAGGCTCCAAAAATACTAACAAAAAATGCCTCTGAATTTTTGCAAAGAGAAATGTTAAATGGACTAATTTTAGTGGATTACAACTGAACTTAAGGAAATAATACACATATCTAACTTTTCGTGCATTACACACAAATTTTTTGTAAGATAAGGTCCCACATTTCGCTCTCTCTTGTGTCTATGAATCCAAAACATATATCAGATGATTTCTAGAAGGCCATCCTCTCGTGAACAACTTTTGAAGGCTTGGAGACATTCTTTCGTATGCGTACGCTTAATCAATATCTGATATTGTTAGAAAACTGATGAATGACCTGCTCTTCTGTGGAGCTCTGTATTAGCTACAGGTACTTGTCAGAAACCCACCGTCAGGTCTTGCACTTTTAATTAATTTTGATATGGCAAGGTGCTCTGATGGGAAGGATGTGAGCTTTGTCATCCATAATCATTTTGGATATACAATAATTTCAGAATATAAGATTATTTCAATGGCAATAGGGGTTAATCAACCAATTGAAATCCTCACTTTTTAGTAAGATTGCTTGATCTTAAGAGCCACTACTTTGGACACCCTATTAATTCTTTTCACTCGGCAACTACTAAAGTCTCAGGAGTAAAAGGAGTGAGATTGAATCATAAAAAGTCTTTTGTTTCTGTTTCTGGAACATTAGATCGTAATCAGATTTGAACCTTCAAACATTACAATGAGAAGTCTTTTGGTGAAAAAAAAAGAAAGAAAGAGAGAGAGAGAGAGAGAGAGAGAGAGAGAGAGAGAGAGAGAGAGAGAGAGAGAGAGAGAGTATTGCCTTTCTTACTGCTCTTGTTCTCAAATCAAACAGTCCCATTCATAATACATGTTGCATCTCGAGTTGCATTGCTCGATGGAGGAGTCGTGAATTAGTTTTGGTATCCTGTACTGTAACCGATACTTGATCATTGGGTAGTGCCCGACCTGAGTAAAGTTGTAGTGATCCTTCCTACCGAAAAGGTTGGAAAGTCTCTGAGGCTGAAAGCCGAGGATGGGAATATGGTTGACCCAGAATTGACATAAGAAAGACGGCCCAACTTCATCACCAAAGGAAGGGAGAGCTTTGCCCATTCTAATTATCAAGATCCGGCTACCCAAGTAAGAAAGATTTATAATAACAATAAAAGTGAGGAGAGCGGTCTACAAGAGTAAGCGAATGGTTAATTCACTTAAGTCTTTCTTGGAAGTGGAAAACCAAAAGATGCTATGCTGCCTACCAAAGAACGCATGGATAAGTGGGCGAGCAAGCGAAGCCCCAGGTTCGGAAAGAATAGAAAGAATAGTAGGTACAAGAATGATTCTTGAGCAGCGCTGGGAGAAGTGAAGAAATCTTTGAGAAGGAAGAGCGCTCTCCTAGTCAAGAAGAGAAGTTCTTGAGATATCTATGGTGAACCGATGTTGCTTAGGGCGGGTGACCATCTTATGATTGAAGATAAGCACCGAAAGTAAGAGAAGTGAGGCGTTCGGAACCTATTCTAGTAGAGGAACCAACCCCCAGAAAACCTGACCAAAAGATAGCTGACGTTCCCGTCACTAACGTTACTTCGGAGTATGTGGCTGATCCGCTGAGAAAAGACGGTAAGGCAAACAGAAAGTACCACTTTTCAGGAGTTAAGATGAATCTATTGAAGAGTCAAGGTTTCCAAGGAGCACGGATGAGACGAAGCATCGATCCCTAACAAGCGAGGTAAGCGCCCGGATACAAAGGAATCTTAGTCTATGTCTTGGTCACCCAGAAAAGTATTAAGAGATAGTTGAATTGAGGGACCTCTACTTTACGTACCTCTGTCGTCTTAAGATAAAGTAAGACACTCAGTCTCACCGTTGGAGGATTTAGTGGAGGATCTAGGGCGTTAGCCCGAAGCCCATAGAGAGAGAGTCAAAAGCCTGTAGTACTGCAGGAAGACCAAGGTCTCGATCGACAGATCTAGTGGTCAGTCACCCTCAATATTGGATTCTACGGCCAATGCTGCTAAATAAAAATCGCAATTAAACCATGTTCCTGGGGAAGGCCCTAGCCTTGAAACAAGGGGCTTTACTAATAAAAAAAATATATAAATTGAAATCAGATAAAGATGCCTAGTCTGCGCTGTTAGAATCCATTGTAGAAAGGCTTGCTCACTTCTTCATCTGTGAGATGATCGTATTCTTTAGAATAACTATTTATAATAATGGGATTTGACCTTGCTTCGATCCCCTCTTTAAGAGACTCCAGAAACTCATTGACCCATAGATGTAATAGTCGAAATGAAACTATTTTCCTTTACGCCATAGGAACTAGTATAGAATTAGAAAAGAGGTCTTTCCTTTACGTCGTAAAGAGAAGCATGTGCCTTCCACCTATCCTGCACGTATAGCAGGGCTTTAAAGTTAAAGAACGCATCCGGCAGCGAGCGAAAAAAGAAAGTAGATTGAATCTTGGTAATTGAGTGAAGAAGCTCTCAGCGAAGAACAACCCCTAAATCCCGGAAGTCTTGAATCGGGATCCGATCTCTTTTGGTACACTCGAGTCATAAGGTGTGTACAGAAAGACAGGCTTCCTTTCGAAAGGCTAGGCACCATTTGATCCAAAGCTCCTCATATGATGGGTATAGGCTAGTTGAAAGATGAATCCTCTGTGCACATCAAATTCTTCCTGAAAACAGCATTTCCGAAAGGACGTTCATTCAACGGCATTAGCGGTCTAGGCTCTTTGGGAGTAGAGAATAGTACCGGCTGCTGGTAAGACCAATAAGCTCTTAGATGGGCTTGTTGGGATAGGGGCGAAGCGTGAAGCCAATGCTGGTGGAAGGTGTCGAAGGAATTGAATCAAGAGTAGGAGCCTGATGCAGAGAATACGGCCTTTGATTGAAAGGCAACTAAACTAGTCTTAGCGAGAGGTGCGTAGCAGAACTTTATCTCTTATCTTAGAGCTAACTGAAGAGAACAAAGCAGATGTAGGAGTCACAGTCCGAGAAGCCTGAGCCCCCTCACCATCAGACTAGGGCCATTCTTCGGTAAAGCCAATTACCAAATCCCCAAAAGCGCTCTTGAAGGCTTCTCTTTGGACATTAAACCACTTGTCTGATATTACCGCCCTATAGGAAGATCATTTTTCGATTTAATAAGTCAAATACCAGGTCTCTGACTCCTATGATTTTTGAGTTCAACCCCGATAGCAAAGCAAGGCAAAGCAGACCTAAAAGAAGAAGGAAGTCAGGCTGTAGTTCGAACTAGCTAAAAGCAGTGAAAGCAATTCAAGCCGTGCCAGATGCTGATGAAATAGCGGCTTAAACGGATCCATCTTCTTGAATTGAATTCCTACCCGGAAGTGACATCGCTAGCCTGTGGGCTTAGTTAAGACTGATTTCTTCCTGCCTTGGTCACATAGACTTGACCTGCTCCTTTAGTTTAGGGCTATAGAGTTTACTTGCTTCTCACTAACGGCAGAATCATAAGCTTCATCACTCGACTCTAAACCAAAATAAAAACACTCGGCTATAGGATGACAATCCTTCACTTCGGAAAGGTAGGTTCCATACGACAAGACCTCCTATCCTAGAATCAGCTCATTTCACACCAACTAAAGCGGAACTTAATCACCAAGGTAGAGTTGGGTAAAGCCCTAATGTAACTGAACGAAGTGGACGCAATACGAGAGCAAAAACCTTCTGTGTGTAAGAAAGAAGAAGAGCTTAATCAAGTTAGGTAGGATGTAGATCGAGCGCAATAAGCTACAGGAGTGATTATTTCGGGAAAAAAGCATCTCAAATAAGGTCCTCACTCAGCTCTCAGGCTGTCTGGGAATAGCTCCACCAGACAAAGAATAGGAGAAAGGAGTGTAGGATTGGTAAGCTTTGCCGGAAAGAAGCTACTCGACTAATTCAGGAGGCTACTACCGGCGAAGCTCGTTTGCTTCGGAGCGTGCTATTGCGTGAAGCGGAAAGGGGGCCTAGTCACAGCGCAAAGGGGCAGCGGAATCCAAGACCACACCAGACAGGGAAAACGAGGACTAGATCTTTCGTCAACCACCACTTGAGCACGATTCGCTTATCTCTTGAAAAGTACCATCCAGACAGTCAACCTTTAGGGCATATGACGGGGAAGGTCAATCCACCTATCGTATCGACGAGATGCAACAAGAAGAAAATAGCAGACTATGAAAAAGACTTTGTTCTCATCGACGTCTGTCTCAATCATGGGCGGTTGAAGAGAGTTCTTCCGATCATTGCGTAAGCCGAGCTGGGCTTGCAGCAGAATGAATCTGCTGAGACGTCCGAAGAAGCCAAATCGGAAGATGAAGTTATGGCTAGGATTCGTCTTTCCTCTTTTCTCAAGAAAATGAATAAGACAAGAAGGCAGAAGTAGTAGCATCCAAATCAACTGAATAGTACGTAAAGGGGGTTTCCTTGCCAGAGCGTAGCTCGAGACTTTCGCCTCTCTTTTCTGCCAGCTGGAGGGTATCTCCGGCTTCTAAAGTAGTGATAGTACCGACTATTTCGGCCTTCACAACTGAGACTCCTATATCTTTTTCGGAGTCCCTTTAATGAATAATCCACTCCTTGCTTGGTTTTAAGAAAGTTGGCCCCGGAAAGAAGCCTACCATCTCTGACCTAGAGGATAGCACCCAAGGACCTTATGAAGATGTCCAGCCGTTTGTGACTAGGTTCAGGTAACTCCTAGCCAAAACCAACATCATAATACCGAGTCCCAAGCTGTCCAAATGGCTATAACCTTAGAGATCCTCTCTGTTCCCTCATGCTTTTGCTTTTAGGGCCCGTTAGCGTCTACATCGAGTTGTACGACAGAGCCCCCCAGCTAGAGAGAAATCTGAAAAAGGGAGTCCTCAGCTCAATGTTTTCCATGCACTTTTTTCGGGGGCGACAACAGAAAGAACCCCCCGGTAAGCCTCCCGCGAATAACCAAGTAAACACCGTCTCCCAAAGTGGCCAGTCTAACGCCAAGGGAGGGAACTACCAGCGCAACCAAAACCAGGCGAACCACCTGCTTCGGCTAATTCGCCACCGCAACCAGCCCAACCTCAGCCCACACAGGCTCAGTCAGTTCCTCCGGCCCCTTTCCGCAACAACAGCCTAATCAGGGGAAACCTCAAGTCCAATGGCAAAGGCAGAGAAGAAATTTCAACGCACAGGCTTTCGACTACAATGGCCGGAACAACCAGAGACCTTTTAGGTAAAACAACAAGACTTTACTAGAGCAAACCTGTCGAAGTTCTGCGCATACCACGGGTTTATGATCATGAGACCAATTACTGTTGGAACCTCCAGGACGTTATTGAATTGAAAATCAAACAAGGGTCGCTCGAATTCAACCAAGAACCCCAGACTCAGTCTCCTCCTCAAAAGCCTAACACGGGAATCAAAACCAACCCTCTTCCTAATCATGAGGTGCAGGCCCCCGTGGTATGTCAACATTATTCTGGGGCTCGAGGAAACCCCAATTAGCCCATCCAAGATCACCAGGTGAATCGCCCGAGGTTTCCCTTCTTCCGAAGCCTTTTTAATTAATAGATTGCCACTGCTATGGTGGTCCAGGAAGGCATAGTGGAAGCCCAGCCCGCACCACACGTTCTCTGATTGAAACGAAAATCTCCGCTCCGGGAATTCCAGCAGACGTGATACTGGTTCAACAAACGGACTCAAGATTCACTTACGGAAACAGAAAGAGTGGTGAGGGCATACTGGAAAAAGCCTTTCAGATACAAGAATGAAGGAGCACTGTTGCACTTCCACGACATGGGAAAGGGATCATGGGGTGAGGAAAAGAAAGAAAAGGTGCAAGGTGAGGAGATATCGAGAGGCGCTTGCGTAGGTGAAATAAGTTCAAAGGAATTAGTTAAGACACGCTTCTTTAGCACAGGCCACGGAGTGAGGTTGGAAGGAAAAGAAAAATGAGCTACGCGAAGGGAAGATCTTGGGCACTATTGTTGTCTATATACAAGTGGCGTAGGCGAAGCTGTGGTGACTCGTGGAGTAGGCAGCGAGCTCCGCTTAAACAGAAAGCAGCAATCAATAGGATTTCCCTAATCCTCCCTTCCCGAAAGGAAGAACATGAAATTCTTTTTCCTTTCCGCAGGGACCAGGAGATTGGATCTAGCCATAAGAAGAATGCTTGGTATAAATAGCTCACTTCTTGGTCTTCGACCCCCTCAGTCACGGGTACTCCGCTTCACGAACCAGCGCCCAACATAGGCTCAGCTCAAAGCAAAGAAAGATCTATCCCTCGGGCAGGGCAATCCTTTAGAAATATTCCGAGGTCAGATACGCGGAGTCAAGCTCAAGCCATCTAAAAAGTGACCTCGTCTCACCTTAATAGCATCGTTTAGGGCGAGCAGCCAATGATGAACCTTTCCAAATTTATATAGGAAGTCTGGCAGCGGAGGAGTAATGAGCGAAGCCTTCTATTGGGCAGATAGAGCAGATGTCACTACGTCAACGGCAAAAGAAAATGTTGAAAAATTTGAAAATCGCCTAGAGGGGGGTGAATAGGTGATGATGCTAATCAAAGGGCAATTTAAAAATTTAAAGCTACAACAATCACCAATCAAGAATCACAAGATGAATGCAAGCAATTAAGTATGACAATGAATATGATGAGCAATTAATAAGTGCAAGCAAAGTAGAGTAAGGAGTGTAAGAACAAGAAAAGTAAACCAATCGCAAACACAAGGATATGTTATCGAGGTTCGAGCACCCAGCTCTACTCCCCGCCTTCCCAGAAGGATTCCGACCACTTCCACTATCACAAAGATCTCAAATACAATGGAGTACCCAACTCCTACAATCTCAAGTACAAGTAATTTCCTTGGTAGTCAAAAGACCACAAACTCTCTCTTTCAAATATCTCTTCCCTTACAAAGGTCCTTAGAGAATATTGAGTAGGAATGAAGCTCTTGTTGTAAGTGAAGAAAGAAAATTAAATCAGAGAGTATTTGAAAACCTTCAGAAAATCAGTGAGAAATTCAGCACAAAAACCAAGAAACAAGTCTCTTTTGAAAGCCTTAAACTTTTGAATTTTCTAGCAAATAATTGTTGTAACCAATCTCTCCCCAAACACCCCTATTTATAGGAGAGGGCTAGGGTTTAGGGATAAAACATAATTACTGATGTTTAGGAGGTAATTAGATCAAAATATATCCTTAAACGAATTTTTAAACACAAAAGACAAAAATAAACAGCTCACTTAAAATCTGCCCGTTACTGTTCAACGGACACATCGGTCGACTGGGCCGGTCGACCGGTAGTTCAAAAATTCGACCGTTATAGGCTAGCGGTCGACCGACCCGGTCGACTGAGAAAACCTGTGAGCAAAAACAATATCTCGGTCGACCGCCCGGTCGACTGGCAGACATGCACACGGATACGTGCATCTGCCAGAACCGCGGTCGACTGGTCCGGTCGACCGGACCAGACTGACACAGACTCGGTCGACTGCCCCGGTCGACCGAATCAGGTCAAAAATCAATTTTAGAAAAGAAAACAAAGAGGATTTTGATTTTAACAAAAATACTTTTGAACAGGGAATAGTATAAAATATAAAGATGTATCTGTAGGCAAAAACTTGTAGGCAAAATATTTTTGTATAATTTATAATAAATTATTTTGGAATGAGCATGTGCGCAAAAGCGTGTGTGATAGAGCTTCAAACCTATCCACTATTCTTTAACATACTATAAACTGAAAAACAAAATACATGAAGACTTCTTGTGCTATCTTCAAGTCTTTGAGCCATCCAATGCCTTGCTAGAGCCTTCTCTTCTATGATTCTTCCTTGATGTGCAATATGCCTTCCTTGCTATATGGAACTTAGAAGTTTTCGCAAAAGCTAAGCAAATGGCCTCCAAACATGGTACAAACCTGAAACTTATCTTGAATAGAATCATTAGTACCAAATAGCACTAATTTGGTTTGTCATCATCAAAACACAAAACAATTGGAGAGTGTAACCTCTTGGGCCAACAATCTCCCCCTTTTTGATGATGACAAAACAAATAGGCTATTAACAAAAATATAGGGAGGAGAAAACTCCCCCTCAAATTATGCTATACATAAAACACAAGAATATGCTCTAGATACCAATAATTGAAATGATGCACCAATTATTGAAACCAATTAAAACAAATATATAAAACACAAAAATTGCTCTTGATACCAAAAATACCAAAAAAAAATTGCTCTTGCTCCTTGATACCAATTAAACTAAAACAACTAAAACACAAGAATTCATAAAACCAAAACATATAAATTCATAAAACTTATTTTTGTCCATGTAAACTTATTCTCCCCCTTTTTGTCATACATCAAAAAGGGTTATGAAAAACATGTCTATTCAATAATACAAACATTAAGTTCTCCACAAATAAACGAAAATCTAGCAAAATCAAGAGGTTTAGTGAAAATATCGGCTAGTTGTAAATCCGTGGAAACATAATCAATATCTATATCACCTTTCTCAAAATGATCTCTAAGAAAGTGATATCTAATTTCAATGTGCTTGGTCTTACTATGTTGATTTGCATTTTTGGTCATGTGTATAGTACTAGTATTATCACAAAATATTTTTATATGATCAAAGTGCAAATCAAAATCAAGGAGAGTATGTTTCATCCAAAGGACTTGTGCACAACAAGCCCCCGCGGCAACATACTCCGCCTCGGCGGTTGAGAGAGCTACGGAATTTTGTTTCCTAGAGGACCATGAAACAAGACAATTACCAAGAAATTGACATGTCCCACTAGTACTCTTTCTATCTACTCTACAACCCGCATAGTCGGCATCCGAATAACTAGTCATTGAAAATCTATAGTTTTCGGATACCAAAGACCCATTCCAATAGTGCCCTTAATATAACGAATAATGCGTTTTACCGCAATAAGATGAGACTCTTTAGGACACGATTGAAATCTAGCACAAAGACACACACTAAACATGATATCCGGCCTACTTGCCGTTAAATATAAAAGACTTCCTATCATGCTTCTATATAATTTAATATCAACATTTTTACCTTGTTCGTCCTTATCAAGCTTGGTTGTAGTTGCCATTGGAGTGTTGCAAGCCTTTGATCCTTCAAGCCCAAACTTCTTTACTAGCTCCTTTGCGTACTTGGCTTGGTTAATGAAGGTTCCGTCTTGCAATTGCTTGATTTGGAGTCCAAGGAAGAAATTGAGCTCACCCATTGAAGACATTTCAAATTCAAGTTGCATGACCTTCTCAAAATCCTTGCATAAAAGCTCATTAGTAGATCCAAAAATTATATCATCAACATAAATTTGCACAATTAAAATATCATTATCAACATGCTTAGTAAAAAGAGTTGTGTCTACTTTGCCTTTAATAAAATCATTTGAAATGAGAAAATTAGAAAGCCTTTCATACCAAGCTCTTGGAGCTTGTTTCAATCCATACAAAGCTTTATCAAGTTTAAAAACAAAATCGGGATGAACATGACCAATAAAACCGGGAGGTTGAGAAACATAAACTTCTTCATTAATAAAACCATTCAAAAATGCACTTTTCACATCCATTTGAAAAAGTTTAAAATTTTTAAAACATGCAAAAGCTAGTGTCATCCGTATGGCTTCAAGCCGTGCTACGGGTGCAAAGGTCTCCTCAAAGTCAATTCCCTCAACTTGAGTGTAACCTTGGGCCACTAACCTAGCTTTATTCCTAATGACATTTCCGGACTCATCCATCTTGTTTCTAAAGATCCACTTAGTACCAATTATTGGTCTATCGTGGGGCTTAGGAACAAGGTGCCAAACTTGGTTGCGCTCAAATTGATTGAGTTCCTCTTGCATGGCAAGCAACCAATATGGGTCCGTCTCGGCTTCGAGAATGCTTTTGGGTTCAAAATGAGAAATGAAAGCAAAGTTACCACATAGGTCATGGAGTTTGGAGCGCGTTGTGACTCCTTTAGATGCATCACCCAAGATGAGCTCCTTAGGATGATTTGTAGCGTATCTCCAAGCTTTAGGAAGCGGTTGAGTGCTTTCCTCCTTATCCTCTTGAACTTCACCAATAGGGTCTAGCTTTTCTTCTTGAGGGGTGAGTCCTTCAAGGATAGTCTCTCCATGTCTTCACCTAATGGTTCAATCTCTACAACATTCTCAACAACCACATTAGATTCTTCAAATTTAACATGTATGGATTCTTCTATGGTAAGAGAAGATCTAATGAAAACTCTATATGCTTTGCTAGTAGAGGAATATCCAACAAAGATAGCCTCATAAGCCTTAGCATCAAATTTACCCAAATTATCCTTAGTATTCAAAACAAAACACTTGCATCCAAAAATTTGAAATATGCAACATTAGGTTTTCTAGAATGATACATTTCAAAAGAAGTTTTTGAAGAATTTTTGCATAATAAATACGATTCGATATATAGCATGCGGTGTTTACGGCCTCGGCCCATAAATATTGAGGGAGGTCATACTCACTTATCATTGTCCTAGCCATCTCTTGAAGTGTTCTATTTTTCCTTTCTACAACTCCATTTTGTTGTGGAGTTCTAGGACAAGACATTTCATGCTTAATTCCCTTTTCATCACAATAAGTCATGAAGAGTTGGTTAATAAACTCACCACCTCTATCACTCCTTATTCTCAAAATCGGAAAACCCTTTTCTTTTTCAACTCTTTTTCGAAAAATCTTAAAATGAGAAAAAGTTTGATCTTTATGTTGCAAAAAGAAAACCCAAGTAAAACGGGAGAAATCATCAACCAAAACAAATGCAAATCTACTTCCATTTAAACTTTTAGTTTTAGTTGGTCCAAAAAGATCCATATGAATTAATTCTAAAGGCCTAGTTGACATGGTATCCTTGATTGGTTTAAAGGAAGACTTGGTTTGTTTCCCAAGTTGGCACGCACCACAAATGCGGTCTTTCTCAAATTCAAGTAAGGTATACCCTTCACCAATTCCTTTGAATTAATCCTAGAAATATGGTCAAAAGATGCATGTCCTAGTCTTCTATGCCAAAGCCAAGAATTTTCATCAAAAGCATTCAAGCATTTAGTAGAACAATCTAAATGAGCATGTCAATAATATAAACATTGTTATCACGAAAACCGGTGAGAATACAAACACGGATTTAACATCAAAAATCTTGCAAGAAGTATCATCAAAAACAACTTTAAGTCCACGATCACAAAGTTGACTAATGCTAAGCAAATTATGTTTTAAACCATCTACTAAAACAACATTCTCAATAATAGGAGATGCACCAATTTGAATGTTACCTATACCGATGATAGTTCCTTTGGAGTCATCCCCGAAGGTGACGGTGCCACCTTCCATGTACCTTGATAGGGTTGTGAAGTTGTTGATGTCCCATGTCATGTGTCTTGAACAACCACTATCAAGGTACCACCGCTCCCTACGTCTTGGAGCTTTGGTGTGTACCTACATCAAACAATTTAAGACTTGATTTTGGTACCCACATTTTCTTGGGTCCTCTAGGGTTAGTGTCATGAACCCAAACAAGATTATTTGTTCTATTTAGTTGATCATAGCAAAACTTAGCTAAATGTCCATTTTTACCACAATATGTGCATCTATACACTCTACCATATTTAAAAGCATAGTGAGTGTGCGATTTGTGAGCATGAGAAACTTTAGCATGAGTGTGTGTGAGCATGAGAATTCTTAGCTTGTGAAGTGTTAGCATGTGAAGTGTGCTTTTTAGAAAACATGTTCTCAAGTTTCTTGGTATTAAAAGCACAATCATTTAAAACTTTTTCAAAATCATTCATTTTTGATTTAAAGGAAGAAATTTCTTGTTCATCAATAATAGGAGATTTTGCTTTACAAGAAACTTTGTAGGCATTAAATTCTTTTTGTATAGAAATGAGATTAGAAGAAATATTATCCTTTTCTTTAGAAACCATAGCAAGTTCATTCTTAAGAAAAGCAACTTCTTTTTGTAATTTTATGCATTCAAATTTCTTGTTATCATAAGTTTCAGAAAGTTCTACAAAAGCATGCACTAGAACTTCCTTACTTACATCATCATCTTCATCATCAAGGGATTGAGGAGTTACCTTGGGTGTGTTTGCCATGAAACACATATTAGCTTGATCAACCTCCTCTTCGGACTCGCTTTCCGAATCCCACGTAGCTTTGTAAGCTTTCTTTTCCTCCGGCTTCTTTGGCTTGAAGGAGGAAGTCATTTCTTCTTGAACTCCGGACAATCCGCCATGATATGTCCGGGTTTGCGGCAATTGTAGCATATGATCCTCCGCTCCTCTTTGCCTTCAAATTTTCTCCGGAAGTTGAGCTTGTTCTTCCGGTACATCCTCTTGACGTTGCGAACAAGTAGAGTAAGCTCCTCATCTTCTTCTTCGTCATCTTCATCGTCACCATTGGTGAATGAAGTCTTGAAGGCTATGGATTTCTTCTTTGAAGTAGTGGCCTCTTCTCTTGCCTTCTTCTCCATCTCATGGGTCTTTAGGTTCCCAATGAGACTAATGAGGTCCATCTCGTCCTTGTCGTTCAACTCCTTCAAGGTGGTGGCCTTGATCTCCCATGATGAAGGAAGAGCCCGAATTACTTTCCGCACCTTTTGATCGTTGGAGATGTCATCACCTAAGGAAGAAAGACCATTAGTGATTTTAGTAAACCTTGTAGCCATACTATCAATAGACTCATCATCAAGCATTTTAAATGACTCATATTGGGACCTCAAGAGATCTATCTTAGCTCTCTTGACTTGTGAAGTCCCCTCGTGTGTGACCAATAAGTGTTGCCAAATCTCATAGGCGGATTGGCAATGAATTACCCGTGTAAGGTCATTCTCATTCAAGGCGGTTAATAGGAGTTTTGGGCCTTGGAGTTAGCCTCATATAGTTTAAAGTCAAGGTCGGTCCAAGTGCTCTCATCACCATCGGGTGCTTCATAGGGTTTGGTCAAGGACTTCGCTACTAAGCTACACAAAGATTGCAAAAATATAGTCATCCTAACCTTCCAAATTGGGAAATTTAGGCCATCAAATTTAGGTGGGGATTTAATGTTGTCGGCCATGTTTACTAGTGATGAATGAATGAAATGAAAATGTTGATTATCAAGTTTTAAGGATCTCTCTATGGATGTTAAGCCAAACCTAGAGTCCAAGCTCTGATACCAATTGAAAATCACCTAGAGGGGGGTGAATAGGTGATGATGCTAATCAAAGGGCAATTTAAAAATTTAAAGCTACAACAATCACCAATCAAGAATCACAAGATGAATGCAAGCAATTAAGTATGACAATGAATATGATGAGCAATTAATAAGTGCAAGCAAAGTAGAGTAAGGAGTGTAAGAACAAGAAAAGTAAACCAATCGCAAACACAAGGATATGTTATCGAGGTTCGAGCACCCAGCTCTACTCCCCGCCTTCCCCAGAAGGATTCCGACCACTTCCACTATCACAAAGATCTCAAATACAATGGAGTACCCAACTCCTACAATCTCAAGTACAAGTAATTTCCTTGGTAGTCAAAAGACCACAAACTCTCTCTTTCAAATATCTCTTCCCTTACAAAGGTCCTTAGAGAATATTGAGTAGGAATGAAGCTCTTGTTGTAAGTGAAGAAAGAAAATTAAATCAGAGAGTATTTGAAAACCCTTCAGAAAATCAGTGAGAAATTCAGCACAAAAAACCAAGAAACAAGTCTCTTTTGAAAGCCTTAAACTTTTGAATTTTCTAGCAAATAATTGTTGTAACCAATCTCTCCCCAAACACCCTATTTATAGGAGAGGGCTAGGGTTTAGGGATAAAACATAATTACTGATGTTTAGGAGGTAATTAGATCAAAATATATCCTTAAAAGAATTTTTAAACACAAAAGACAAAAATAAACAGCTCACTTAAAATCTGCCCGTTACTGTTCAACGGGACACATCGGTCGACTGGGCCGGTCGACCGGTAGTTCAAAAATTTGACCGTTATAGGCTAGCGGTCGACCGACCCGGTCGACTGAGAAAACCTGTGAGCAAAAACAATATCTCGGTCGACCGCCCCGGTCGACTGGCAGACATGCACACGGATACGTGCATCTGCCAGAACCGCGGTCGACTGGTCCGGTCGACCGGACCAGACTGACACAGACTCGGTCGACTGCCCCGGTCGACCGGATCAGGTCAAAAATCAATTTTAGAAAAGAAAACAAAGAGGATTTTGATTTTAACAAAAATACTTTTGAACAGGGAATAGTATAAAATATAAAGATGTATCTGTAGGCAAAAACTTGTAGGCAAAATATTTTTGTATAATTTATAATAAATTATTTTGGAATGAGCATGTGCGCAAAAGCGTGTGTGATAGAGCTTCAAACCTATCCACTATTCTTTAACATACTATAAACTGAAAAAAACAAATACATGAAGACTTCTTGTGCTATCTTCAAGTCTTTGAGCCATCCAATGCCTTGCTAGAGCCTTCTCTTCTATGATTCTTCCTTGATGTGCAATATGCCTTCCTTGCTATATGGAACTTAGAAGTTTTCGCAAAAGCTAAGCAAATGGCCTCCAAACATGGTACAAACCTGAAACTTATCTTGAATAGAATCATTAGTACCAAATAGCACTAATTTGGTTTGTCATCATCAAAACACAAAACAATTGGAGAGTGTAACCTCTTGGGCCAACAAAATTGTCATCAAATCATCGAAACGCTACAGCGCCTTACCTGTCACACTCACCGAGCGGGGTCAAAGTAGGTTGAGAAAGAGTCTCATCCAGCCAGTCGTTCGAAAGGAAGAATGTCATCATAGCGCGATATGAGCAAAGCAACTAAACAAAATGGTACCGTCGGAGATGAAGCCCGAGAGCGAGGCACTGTAGCGTGATCCTCTTTTCAATCTCTTACTTCCCCTCTCGTGCGATTCACTCTCAAGCCATAGCGAACAAGTAAATAAGGAATGACCGAACGAAGTCGCTAAAGGCAGGCATCCATCCTTCCATTCGATCAAAGGCATCCGAGCCGAAGTAATTCAATTCACTCGAAAGGAGAAGAGCGTCAAGCAGCCCCAACTCGGGATCCAGAGGGCTCCGTAGAGCAGGAGAATGCTCAGGTCCGTCTACGTGTGATTCCTCACTTTGTTCCTAAAACGTGAGGTGAGCTGCTGATTCTACTCTTGGAGTGACTCAACATAATGCTTCCAGAGAAGGCAACCTTTTAACCGGAAACAAGAAAAAAGAATCAAAAAAGGACCATAGCGCGATCTATGATTAGCCCTCGGTCGGGATGGTTCTGTCGAAGAACTTGATCTTGCTCATCTTCCTCCATTGACAGGGGAAGGCGACGTCACCCTCTTCCCCTAAATCAAACGGAATGGCATGTACCGAACCCTCATTCGAAGGAGCAGGGCTTCCACCAGGCGGTACCGAATTGGCTGGCATCTTTCTTATATCCGATTCGGACATTGCGGCGGGGTTAGTTCCATACAAGGCGCTCTCATACGCTTCGGGATCAAGAGGAATTAGACAAAGCGAGACAGATGCTGGAAATGGATTTCATCCTCAAATGAGTAAAGCCAGGGAAATTGGCTTGGCCTCTTTTTCACATTTTGACAGGATTCGGCAGATTAGATTACATCCCGGTCGCCTAAGACTTTCTATTCGGGTCGGGCATTGGTGCATCTGCTTTCGCTATTCATAAAGTCCCTTTTTTTGGTTGGGGTTGGTTATTACTCCCCCGATCTCTATCTGTAAAGTAGGGGTTCTTGTATGCCCTTTGACGGAAGGGGTGGTTGCAGTCGTAGCTAAACGAAAAGCAAAGAAAGATCCCTCGGTCTTTAGCGCGACGTCCCCCTCTCCGTCAAGGGTGATCGGCATAACACTATTGGGGCGAAGGCTTTTCGAAAGCGATCGATTACTGGATGGAAGAATGATGAAAAACCAGCGCATTCAAAGGGGCGTCAGGAACCTCCCCGGTCTGGACCGACTTCTTATCGGCATTAATCGTAACACATTTCTCGTGATGAAGGCAATCCAAGCTGAAGCTTTCTTTTCATGTATGTGGGTGGCATGGCATCCAGAGTCTAGGAAGAGCGGGCGAATGCCCGTGGGTAAGTAAGCAGCGCCATATTCTATTGCTGGGTCTACTAGTTCTGGATCTGTAACTCCTCTTTGCGAGGACAGAAAGACTGTAACTGAGGGCACTTCACGTAGGTCAACAATAGCTGCAGCAAGTGAAAGGGATTCTAAAGTTTTTCGATAGACAAGCGCGACCGGCCTGCCTATACTATAAACGACTCTTGAAACTGAAGCGATTAACTCCCTGGTGGGGGAAAGGTGCCTCTACAGATCCAGAAGAGTAAAGTCCAGTTTTTGATAAACTTTCTTCAAAATGACGGTTCAAAGTCAGTCGTAAATGCATAATATGCTGGTCCCCTACCCAAGCCAGTAGCGAGCTCACGAGACTATAAAAAAGGAGGGGAAGCGACCGCTCCGTGGGCTTGAATTACCGGTTAGAGAGCGAGCCTAGAATGAGAAGCTTCCTCAGTAGTAATCCGAGGCGATTAAGCTCCTCTTAGTGAGGGTGACGAAAAGAGTGACTCCGCAACTGATTCGCGCTAGGGGACTCCCCCCTTTGGCTTGGCTATTCTAGGCCTTCTTCTATTCGTACCTGCTTCCGTTTCTGCCCCCGCCATTAAAGCTTTCTGGTCCAGGCCATCTCTCAGGCTTACACAAGTCAGAGTCTTCCGCTACCGATATTGGATCTGAGCCTTCCGTCGAAAGAATCGCAAACAAAGAGTAAATTGCTTAGCTTATCGAGATCACCGCTTCTTTGTTCGCTGCCGAGTAGAAATAGAAAGCCCAACTATGCGGCTATCACGAATAAGAAATTCGACGGATGATGCCCCGCAAGACAAAGACTACTGCATAAAGTACTAAACCAGAGGCACCACCTACTCCCCCACCACGCATTTTGGTGTCGAGCCATGAATTCCCTCTTCCACAGCGAGATCCCCTTCCATATTCGCATGGCCTCGACGGCCGGGACTCTTATTCTTCTTCTCGATGAATCCCTCGATTTAGTAGCCCGGGACCATCCTCCCGTGCTTGTATTTTGGATGCTCATTCTCGGTCCAGCGAAGTCTCCTCTCCAGCAGCGACACCCTAGCCTTCGTCACGAGTCTGCCATTTACGTTTAGCCTTCAACGCAATCTCAAAAGTGATTGACGAAAGCCCCAGAAAAGGTGGAGAAAGCTGGGAATTTCCGCTTAAACCCCGAGAGTTGAACCCATAGCCTTGCAGTTATTTGAATAGGGCAACCTTCTTTTATTTTTATTCGCGGCTGGTTCGTTTTAGGAATGCTCGTCGAAAGTTACGCTTCGTTCCGCTTTGACTTCGAGACTCACAGGATACTGTGAAAGGAGCATCCATCTCATCTTTTGGGCGAGTAGACTGATCGACCCACCATTTGACAAACCAAACAAAGCGACGGGCACTGACTTTACGAAAACAAGGGCGTTGACTAGTTCCCATGTGTGTGCTTGCATAGCTGCTCTGACTCTTTACCTAAGATCCTCCCCAACTATGATAAAGGAAAAAAGTCATTTATAATGGAGGAGTTCCACGGTCCGACCAACAACTCGCGCTGAAGAGATGGATATTGGCTCTTTTTCTCCCGCTGGGATCTCCGCTCTTGTCTTTTAGTAGCGGGATCTGCTTTCTGCTTTCCCCTTAGCCTCAGCCTCTCTATAAGGGCTTTTCTCGCTTGTAAGTTATGTTTTCCATTATGTTTGCAAAGGGGGAAAACTTACAAAAAAGGGTTGAGGAGCTAAATTACAAGTATTCTTAAAAAGATTACAAGTAGATCTCCTCAGAGATTCTGGAGAAGTGTGCCGATAGGAGTCTGGTCAGCGCGCGACCACTTTGTCCCTTGACGATGCGAGCGATGAGATTCCCTTCTCGCCTGGTTCGGGGAATCAGAGAATAGAAGGTTGGTAGAACCCTCTTGCTGCTTCTCAAAATCGCCTTCAATTAGGAATTCCTTCTCGCCTGGTTCCAGAGATTCCTTGAGAAGAAGGACGATGTTAGGGTATCAATACCCTGAATAGAGAAAGCAATTCTCTAAAAGGTCTCTGAATTCAAGAGCGCACGGTGCGTATGAAGAAGCCTCTGCTTGTGGAGTCCTCTAGTATATGTGTGTGGTCTCTCTCTCTAGATTGATCGATCTCTTTATGTCTCCTTGTACCCCTGGCGGGCTATTTATAGGGAGAACAAGGGTATAATCGTCCCTTGAGGATATAGAAACAGATTGAATCAAATCTATTTAAATCTGGAAAGTAGCCTTGCTGCGAGGCTAAGATAGCTTCTGCGGAGCTAGAATTGGCAGGTCGGTTGATTCTCTTGATCTGTTTTGATCCTTTCCATATCGTTGGAAGATTTCCCTTGATCTTCTTACTCGTTTTAGAAGAGTCAAGAGATTGTGGCAATCAACTGCCAAATTTGATCTCTGATTTGATCTTAATTGGATTTGATCTGATTGGATCCGATCTTATCTGGAAATCTGATTGGTCAAAGGTTGACCGTGACAGATTCATAGCAGCGCTGCTCGCATTGAGCTCATGGCAGAACTAGAGGCAATTCTTGGCGAAGTCCGAAAAAGAGGCTTTTTGGCGAAGCTGTCAGTTGGCTTCTTGGCGAGGCTTTGGATGGCTTCGAGGCGAAGTCGAGTGATATTAGCCTCTCAAGCGAGGCTATCCCTTTGGGCTCATGCGATGCTAAGTGCTAGTACTTTAGACCTGCTGAGGTCTGTTTAGAAACAATCCGGGTTCACTGTCTGCTTGCTGGATCAGTGGAGTCCAAGTTGCTTCCTTGTCCCTCGGAGATGGGTGAAAAACTGGTCTTCAGCTCGTCTGTCACTTGTCTTTTGTAAATGTCAACAAGTTTAGACATTGTTCGGACCAATAAGAATCTTGTCTTTTTTAAGTGTCAACAAGACCCCCTTCAAAGTTTTCAAAAGTCTGCAATGGCTCAGACTTTGAAATACTTTGAACTGCTTTGATCGGTGGTGTGTGGAGTATGAACGTCGCCATGATGGTTGAGTCCAGCTTCGCTTTGAATCCTGCTTTGGGATGTAGATTCGCCGAGGAATCATGTAGACTCGCGTCTGGGTAGCTTCGCAGCTAGTAGCCCCGCATCTGGGCTTCTGAAGATATGTTCGCTCGGGAGCGCATGTCGCTTTCCCGAGATCAACTGCCGTGGGTCGATTTCGAGGAGGATTACTCCTTTCTTCGAGCTGATCGAGGGAGATATTCTCCGATTTGCACGTTTCCAAGGAGGATATTCCCTTTTTTCAAGGCGCCATAAGTGCCTTTTATGAGGGAGACATTTTCTCCCTTCACACGGTTCCAAGGGAAGCCGTCCCTGTTCTCAAGGCGCAATAAATGCCTTAAAGGCGCTCGTGCTTCCACGCTTGAGGCAGCAGCGCTCAGGCCATGGGGCCTATAAATAGGACACTTGAGGTCCTCTGAAGAGAAGTGCTTTGCCTCTCTTCTCTTCTCTTGGTTTGAAAGAGATACTCAGATCTCTGAACTAGTGGGAATGCCCACTCTGGTCATTATCCGGCCAAGGACCGGTAAGTCTTGATCGTTCAACGACTTCACCGATTTTAGGGAATTCATCTCCCTTGATTTAGCTTTGGCAGCTGCTTCAGGGATTAGCTTCCCTTGTTCTCTATTTAACTGATCTGCAGAGAAGGATCTTGACATAGCTTCCCAGTGAAGCTATCATTCTGACTTGATCACAGAAAGATCATTGCATGTTGATTCCGCTGCGCAGGCAGAACTTGGGACTTGGTCTCTTCAATAGTTGAGCCAGTCTTGCCATATAGGCGGAGCTAAGACTGCATCCCACGGGGTCAGTCTGGCTAGCCATATAGGTGAGGCTTGGACTTGGCGTTTGTTGAGCCAGCCCATCAGTACTGTGCAGGCGAGGCTTGTCCTATGCTTTTACTGAAATTAGATTGCTTTGACCCAAAAGATTCTGATTTGCAGTCTTTCCTGTGCTTAACTGCTAATCTGTTCTGATTTGCCTTGCAGTGGGCTATGCTCGCCAATCTTGTGACTTGATGGAAGGAACCATAAAATTGCCTTATGCTTCCCCGGTTGAAGCTTTACTTTTAAGCAGGAGGAACAATTCGGGGCAGCGGGGTGCGTGTCCCAGAGGCTATTGGCAGCCTCTTATACGAGATGATTCGATCTGAGGTGAGGCTGGTAGCCGCTTTGTCGGAGATGATCCGCTTCAAGATAGTAGGCGCTGCCTATGGGGTCACTGGCATCATTGCCAACTTTCAACTTTGGTGGCCTTTGGGGGCGATCCACTTCGAGAAAGCGGACATCACACCCGTTAGATCACTGGTTCCACTGCCGATTCCCATTATACGTGATCTATCGTGTTGGCGGCGATAGGTTCTATTGCCAGGCTTCAACAAAAATGGCCTGGCAAGATCTGCCATTTTTGTGGAGAATAATGACCGTGTCCTTGCGGCACCACTGATTACGGCCTTGTGCAGGAGGAAGGCCTCCTTTGTCCAGTCGGTTTGACTTAAAAGCGGGTAAAACCACTTGTATGCTTTTTGCGCGGATGACCCTGTCGAGCAACTGGGTGTGTTGTATGAAACACAACTCCGATGTAATATCAATGTACCCTTCCTTTTAAATCAATGAAAGTTCATCTTCTAATCATCTGATCTTTGCTTGCTTTCTTTGAGTGTTTGGCCATAGCGGGGCTAAACTGTATGCGGAGTTAAGGACATAGTCCTTTCTTTGGGTGATCTTCGCGAGACTGGCATGTCAGCGCCTTTTTAGAGGGCTAAGGTAAACCTTTCGGCGAAGTCCTTGAAGGATTGTGCGAAGCCCGCACTTTAACTTATGGCGAAGTTAACCCTTAGCGGAATCGAAGCAGCGTTTCTCGGGAAGGCGCTTTGGGCGGCGTTTCGAATTAATTCGAAACGGCGGCATACGCCCTTTCGAGGCCTCGTTTCAGTCGCTGATTGGCCTATAAAAGCCCGATCGGGCTGAGCAAGAAAAGATCTCCTTTTTTCAGAGAGATTTCTTGACTTTCCCTCTTCCTCTCCTTCTTTGTTCAGAGAACCTTGAGAACTCTTGCAGCTCTTCAATGGCGCCCAAAAGACGAGCGGGAAAAGAAGTGGCGACTTCTGCAGCGGAGGGCCCTCCTCCTCCGGTCATCGAGCGACCAGTAACCGGTAAGGGATTTTCCTATCTGATTAGAGACTGTGGTCTCTCTCCTTTGGAGCCGACATTTGGCGATTAGGACGATTGAATATGATCCGTCCTCATTAGGGAACTTGTTTCCTTGAACCTCCCTATTTTCCTTGCACAAGGGAATTAAGAACCGAACAGTTCTTCCTTACGCTTCCGTATGAAGCCATTACTCGGGCCGTCTCCATCCTGTTGAGGAACAGGATATAGGTCTGTTCCTTCAGTCATGGCCACGAAGGGTGACTTTTGACCATGATGCCCTCTTGGTGACGTTAGCCCTTAGGGCTATACCACTTCCTGCTTAAGCGAAGTTGGTACTTTGGACGCCTTCTGCAAAAATGCAGTTTTATCCGCTAGATCAAGCTTCATCGAAGCTATCGCCTTGCTGGCCTTGCTCGCTGAGCGAGGCTATGCCTTAGTGAATTTTTATGTCTTCGTATCCACTTGATTGTTGAACTAATAATAGTTCATTTCTGTCTTTGCAGTGCATTACGCTCCCGATCTCCTGAGCAGTCTGTTTGGGCTGACTAGTGGAGCAGATGGTAACCTCAGCCTGCAATTCCATGGACAGGCTTCTTTGTTCAGTGAGCGGAGCTCCCTTGTCCGGGATACACTCATCCAAGGCGGTCATCCGCAGACCACGCGGAGTATCTTGACCACGGCTCCTCTTGAGGATATTGACCGTCGGACTTACAGGAAGCCCGACTTTATGTTTGGGGATGCCGCATCCGATCCCGATCACCAGTTGCAGGCAGGCGAAGGACAATGGATCTTTCAACTGGATGGTGAGAAGTTTTACCTTCCGTCGACTAAGCGGCACTTTCCTCTATCTTCCTTTGTGAATGTGACTCAGGCTCGGAAGATGGCGAGGGGCGTAAGCCGAAGCGTCGAATCCGTCCATGTTGGGAGATTGACCTTTCAGTCCGGCTATTCAAGGGCGGGTCCTCCCCTCAGCATAATGGGGCTATACCCTGGGAAGGTATCGCGGGAACTTCCAGTGGGAGAGAACCCGGCTGTGGCGCAGACCTTTGGCACTCAATTCTGCGCAGTTGATGGGAACTATCCTGCCACTGACTTCAGGGCTCCCGGTTGGGTTCATCCTCCTAAGACATGGTGGGCGGAGTTGACCAACTACATCCTCGCTCACTTCGAGGAGGACTTGGAGGGGTTGAATCTCTATGAGGCCGTCAGGGCGACCTGCTACGGCATTGAGATGAAGGTGGCGTGCTTCTACGCCATCCTTGAGTTGTACTGCCCGGCTTCGGGGACCTTCTTCACCCCTGTTGGCGAGTTGGTCATGGCTTTGCATAAGATGTGGGAAATCTCTGCTCTGCCTTTCGGGTCTTTTCCATACGAAGAGTACTTTCCCTGTGAAGCGGAGTTGGCTATTCTGGAGAAACAGGAGCCTGCGCTGCTCGAGACTTATCGGGAGTTGATGTGCCACTTGCATATCTGTTCCAGCATCCATGGTGGTGGCAAGGGTAGCTCGAAGAGCTTGAAGAGCTGGGGAAGTTACCTATTCCCAGACATGAAGAATGCCCCTGAAGCAGCTCATCGCGGAGTCGCTGATGGCGATATTGTTGAACGGATGGAGATGTGTCTCCAAAGGGATATCGTCGTAACAGAAGACACTGGTCCCTATGAGAAGGGTGAGACCCTTCGGAGCTTTCACCATCAGGCCCGTCGGCCTATGTCTCGAAAGGCGCTGCTGGCGGTTTCTTAACCGTCTGGTTAAAGAAGTGTGTCGTGCCTTCTTCCTCGGGTGACATCGTCCACCCGAATGTTCTGCTACCCGCCGTTCGCTTGGCCCATGGCCACCGTCTGGGTCTTCTCCCAGCCATGGTATGTTGTATTCAAAGAGGCCTTCGCGCACTAACGGAGGCTTTCTGCAGGCCACCGGCGACAAGACGTGGGAAGAGTGCTATCCTTCCTTGCGATGGACCCAATCCTAGGGTGGGTCTGCCGTACACCTACTTGATGGCGTGGTTCGCCCTACACTGCCCTACTTTGATTGGAGCTGGGGAAGACCCTCCGCAGGGTGTTCGAACGGCGCTTCTCCGCCGATTCGAAGGTTGTTCTTGGATGAAAACCTACGTGGCGAGGCCCGTAAGTTAGTGCGTCGTCATGACGCTTATAGCCTGTTCCGCTGTTTTCCTCGCATTCGGGGTGCATGATACAACGAGGAATTCCGAGATGCGGAGTCAGGGCGGGTCTCCCATGAGTCGAGGCGTTTTCGAGTGGCTGGTCAGCATCCGGCCCTCGCACTTGCTGTACAGGAGTGGGGATACCTGCTACCTGAAACCCTACGTCCCGAGTCGATTTGCCCGCCAATTCGGGTACGACCAGCTGTATGTGGGCAACCCCAATTCGGACCTGGCTTTCATGGGGAGTCTTATTGATGGGGCCCGTGCCTGGCGGTTCTTCACTGCGGATGGCACTGGGGCGTGGCTACGCACGCCGCTGCAGGATCCCGGCCTCTCGACGACCCTGTGCTTTTGCCAGTGGTACGCGGCTTCCAACTCCACACCTCCTGGATTTAACGCCAACAGTTCGGGTGGTGAAGTAATCTCTCAGCGACTGAGGCGGAAAGCCTCTGATAAGAGAGAAGGCAAACGGGTTCGTGTCCCCGGCTTGGAAGAATTCATCGCTGTGGATGACAGCGAGGCTTCTGACGCGGGGAGTCTCGCTTCGAGATGGGGGCTGGAGCTGATACTCCTGCGGCTGGCTCTGGTGTGGTGGGGACATCTTCCCCACGACGTGCGGGAGGAGTGGAAGAAGAGGATTCTGACGTCCACTTCAAGAGAAAGCGGGCGGGTAGCTCTCGTAGGAAATCGTCGGCGAAGAAGCCCCGTTGCCAGGCTCCTACGATCGTCGTAGAGGGTTACCCCTCTACAGCGATTGCTCCTGCTGCCCCATTAGCGGCTGAACCGTCGGTTGCTGAACCGACTAGTGGTGAATTCGCTCCAGGTCGGGTGAGGTTACCCTTGTTCATATAATACGCCTTTTTGTGCGTTCCCATTGACTTATCATCAATCCTTTTTGATTGTAGGAGCTAAGGCAGCTGGGAGAACAAGGGGAACATTATGATCCCCTATTCACTTATGGGGCTGCAGCCGGTTCCCCTACTCACTCGGAAGAGTCTGGGAGTGGCGCGGCTGATGTTGGTCCTTCAGGCGTTGGGACTTCTAAAAGAAGTCCTGAGGCGTCGAGCTCTATCGGGTGGTCTACAGGATACTCGGCAAGTGAAAACGAGCCGGTTATTCGTGTTGATTCTGCCAAAAATTTTCCGATGAAGCCTCTGGAGACTGGTGCGGCCGACGAGATGTTCGAGGCAACATCATCCTTTGGTATGTCGTACCCTCTTGGCTTCTTCTGTATGTAGTGTCCCGACTAACTACAGTCTTGTTACAGGTGTTCGGCCTCGATATGCGTCAGCTTCAAGGGAGCCGGTAGATCTTCCTGAGGGATCGAGGGGTGACATGAGCACTTCGGCCACGACGGATGCTGCTGTGTTGGACGCGCTGTATGGCGACCTTCCTTCTTATCAGCCTAAATCAGCTGAAAGACCAGAGGTTGAAGGGACGACAGTTCCGGAGGTATCCTCACTCCCAATCACATCAACAAGTGAGGTGCGGACTGTTTTACTGAGTGCGGCACTGAGGGTGATTACAAGCCCTACTTCTCCAACCCTGGTGGTTGAGCCTGCTGCCCAAGAGGTGGTTACCAGTCCTACCTCCGCGATGGCTGGCGTGCTGGTTTCGATGAGGACTCCGCCAAGATCGCCTTCGGCTAGTCCTGTGCTATCAGTGTTCCCGCTGCTTCTTCTGCGACGGCGTCGACCAGGCTGGTGGTGGACTATCCGAGGTTGCCTCCCTGCCCAAAATGGCTGAGGCCGAGAATGATTATATAGGTGACCTGGTCGATAGCTTTTATAAAAGCTTGGAGCGAACCATCGTCTAGTTTGAAGGGCTCGCCTGTACCATTCTCAAAGCTGAAGGTGGTCCTCTCCCGTGATATTGAGAGCATTCGGGACTTTGAGGGGTACCATCAGGCTACTGCTTTAGAACTCCTGGTGGATGAACTTGAGAAGGCTGTAGAGGAGTGGCGCCGTCTCTATAGCTCAGACCCGGCGTCCTTAGCTGACGAGCAGTTCGCTTGTCTTGTTGCCGAAAGCACGAGGCCCGGCTTGCTGCTCAAGAGGTTGCTAAGGCCGTCTCTTCTGATTTGAAATCCTTGGAAACAAGGCAAGCGGAGGTTGGAAGTGCAATTGACGCCTCCACTAGTGCTCTTCTTGGTGCTGAGGATAAGATTGCGAAGGCTGAGGAGATTATCAGGAAAGCAAATCTCCTCTTATCCAAGGCCATACCGGTGCGTCTTGAGGAAACTGCGCGGCTTGAAGAGCTCAGAGCTCAGAGTGAGGAGTTTGCGCGGCAGGAGTAGAGGAGTTGTCACAGAGGGCAACTTTGGCGGAATTTGAAGCTCGTCTGGCCCAGGCGGTGGACTTCGATGAGGCTGAGCTGAGGTCACAAGCGCTTGCCCAGGCTACTGATGACAGGAAGACAAGGCTGGATGCCCTCGGAAAGCGGCTCAGATCGTACATTGTACGCTTGTAGGTCATTGTATACGTGCCTCATGTGTCCCCATCTTTTGGAATTAATGGAAATTCTTTCTTTTGTTTTGGCTTCTGTCGAATCTCCAATCTTGTTCTTGCTTGAGGACGTAATCTTTGAGACGTGGCTATCCGTCGGTTCAGAGGTCGCAATGACATAAACGCTAAGACGTCAGCAATCTTGAGGTTAGCCCTTTGCAGGGCTGAAGGGGAGATACTTGCTTTTGTAAATGTCAGCAAGCATCGGTGAGTCCTGTCTTTTGTAAGTGTCAACAGGCTCAAAGTTGAGACTTAGCTGTCTGCTGGTTCAGAGGTCGCAATGACATAACCGGGAGACGCTACTAAGCTCAATGGTAGATGAAACTTGGCTATCTGCCAGTTCAGAGGTCGCAATGACATAACTGGTTGAGAAGCCACCAAGCTTCAGAAATTGGTGATACTCGTCTTTTGTAAATGTCAACGAGTATCGAGACCTGTCTTTTGTAAATGTCAACAGGGCTCGGAATCGAGACTTAGCTGTCTGCTGGTTCAGAGGTCGCAATGACATAACCGGATGAGACGCCATCAAGCTCAAAAATTGGTGAAACTTGGCTATCTGCCAGTTCAGAGGTCGCAATGACATAAATGGTTGAGAAGCCACCAAGCTTCAAAGAAGGTGATACTTGTCTTTTGTAAATGTCAACGAGTATCGGGATTGAGACTTGTCTTTTGTAAATGTCAACAAGCTCAAATTTGAGACTTAGCTGTCTGTTGGTTCAGAGGTCGCAATGACATAACCGGATGAGACGCCACCAAGCTCAAGTTGCAATGGAGTTTGGAAAAAGTCTCGTTTTCACGGGAGAAAGAAATAAGGGAATCATGTCATAGGTTTAGTGTTAACGTAACATCAAAATGTATTTGTGGTCTTACCATTCTATGGATGAGAATTGGTAAGTGACTTTGGAGGTCTCGTTCTCACGAGGAGAAATGAGGGGACTGCTGTCATAGATTTAATGTTAAAATAACAGCGGAATATATGTGGCCTTACCATCCTATGAATGAGAATTGGTAAGTGATTTTGGAGAGGGAATCAAATGGGAAATGGTCCCTTAGGATTTTTAGCAAATCCCCAGCTGTCAACGGGTTTGATATGCCTTTACCAACTACCGTTTGAATTGGGCTAGCCATGCTATTCCCTCAGCATGATGAGTTGTCGAGGACTTATGTTGGGCTTACAGGCCAACATTTTTCCTCTATCCTTAATCGTTAAGGATATTGGATCATCGGGTTAATGTCTGCATAACCCTAACTCTCCTTTAGGATAACTGGTGCACGGCCAGGTTCCTGTTGGTTTATGGCTGTATGATCTCACTCGGAGGAAGAGAAAGGCTCTTTTGTGTGCTTTGGACACGGAGATCTTGATCAGAGGTGTAGTGTTAACTTGATCAAGAGAATGATCCTTGATTAAGGATAATACTTCTTTAAGAACTTGCCATTGATCGGCATCATGAGTAGGTCGCCCTCTGCAGTCGTGAGGCGGTATGCTCCATTTGAATAGACTGTTTATTACAAACGGTCCTTCCCATTTAGGCTGAAATTTGCCTTTGGTCTTGTGCGTCATAATCATCGGTCGTCTGACGGCTAAGACCAGGTCTCCTTTCTAGAAGACTCTCTGTTTGACCTTTATTGAAGGCTTTTGAGATTCGAGCTTGATATAGCTCAATATGCTGCTGCGCTTGGAGCCGCTTCTCGTCCAGGGCTTCGAGCTCTTGAAGGCGCAATCGATCATTGTCTTCTAATGTGCACTTGGTGGTCAGAGCCACTCGCAATGACGGCATCTGGATTTCCAACGGGATGACTGCTTCGCACCCATATACCAGAGAAAAAGGCGTATTGCCTGTCGGTGTCCGAACCGTGGTTCGGTAGGCCCAAAGACATTCACCGAGCTTTTCGTCTCAATCTCGCTTATTCGAGGAGACGAATTTCTTGAGCAACTTGATGATTGTTTTGTGAATGCTTCCGCCAAGCCATTGGCAGCAGGATTATAGGCAGTTGAAGCCACATCTGAATTCGGTATTTATCGCAGAACCGATAGAATACTTGGCTTATGAATTGGGGACCGTTGTCGTGGATGATCCGCCTAGGGACACCAAATCGATGGATGACGTGGTGCTTGATAAAGTGAACCACATTGGAGGTTTTGACTTCAACCAGTGGTATAGCCTCCGCCCATTTTGAAAAGTAGTCGGTTATTGCTAGGATATAAACCGGTGACCTTTTGTCGAAGAAGGGCTGATTGGCCCTACAATGTCTATCCCCATGCTTCAAATGGCCATGAAGTAGCAGTCGGGTGGAGCAACTCCGAGGGCTGGTGTATGAAGTCTGCATGAATCTGACATGCTTTACACCTTCGTGCATATTGGATGGCGTCGGCTATCATAGTTGGCCAATAATATCCTAGCCTATGCAACCTGTCTTTAAGCTTTGGACCTGGCTGATGAGCTCCACAAGTGCCGTCGTGCGCTTCTTGGAGCGCTTCCTGTGCCTCTGAATGAGAAAGGCAACGGAGGAGGACACCGTCATATGAACGACGGTAAAGTGTCTTTAGAGTCGGATCGTAGTAGAAACGGAGAGACCTTCGTCTGATAGGTGCTGCTTCTTTAGAATTGTCTGGAAGCAGACCGTGCAAAGCATAGTCGATGAGAGGAAAGCGCCAGTCTCTTGGTTCAAGATCCGTGGAGACATTATAGACTTCTCGAGTTCTTAGCATGTGCTTGAAGCATACAAGATGTCGAGTTGCGACTGTGAGGTGATACTCGGTGTCGGCTGGCAGGGCTAGCGTTGTTGCTAACGCAGCAAGAGCGTCCGCCTTGGTATTTTTTGAGATCGAGACACATGCCCGATGTAGAAACCTTCAAATAGGTTAGCCAATTCGATGGCTGTATGGTAATAGGGCACCAAGTCCTCATGGCGGACTTCGTATTCGCTTTAACCTGATTGATGATCAGTTTTGAATCGCCATAAGCTTCGAGGTAGCGTACCCCATTCCATGGGCGAGCTGAAGATCAATGAGCAGAGCATTATATTTGCTACATTGTTGGAGCACGATTCTGTCAGAGAAAATGCTCTGGGCAGGACATGATTCTGTGGGGAGATAAACATAACCCCCACTCCGGCAATAATCTTGCCTTTAGGGCCCATTCGCGATGCTCCATCAAAGAACATCTGCCATACTTCCTCTTCTGAGGTTGCATTAGACTCGAAGACCTCATCAGGGATATCTTCGTGAAGTTTTGAATGCTCCGGAACTGGATGAGCAGCCAAGAACTCTGCAAGAGCCTGGCCTTTAACCGCCTTCTGAGGCGTGAAGATCATGTCGTATTGAGACAATAAAAGTGCCCACTTAGCCAATCTTGAATTCAATGATCCTGGCTTCGTCATAAGAAGACGCAATGGATTTACTCTGGAGATGACATGTATGGTCTGGCCGACCAAATAATGTCGTGTCTTCTGGACAGCGAAGACGAGAGCTAAACACTCTTTCTCGATAGGGTTGTAGCGAGATTCCGCTCCTATAAGAGTTCTGCTCAGATAATAAATGGCCTGCTCGTGGCCATTGTCGTCCTTTTGAGCGAGGAGGGCACCGAGGGAGTAGTCCATAGCCTTTACATAAAGCAGGAATGGCTTCCCTGATGTAGGGGCCACTAAGACTGGAGGCTTTGTGAGGTACCTCTTGATGTCTTCATAAGCTTCCTGACAAGCTTGATCCCATACGAAGGAAGTACCCTTTTTCATGAGCCGGGGTGAACGGCTGACAGCGGCCTGAGAGTATTTGCGATGAATCTTCTGATATAGGCCAGCCTGCCTTGCAAGCCTCTGAGCTCTTTGAGGTTCCTTGGCGGAGGCATGCTCTGAATAGCTTTGACCTTGTCTGGGTCAAGATGGATTCCTTTTGATGTGACAATAAACCCAAGGAATTTGCCGCTTGACACTCCCAAGAAGGATTTTGTCGGGTTCATTTTCAGTTGATGAGCCCGCATTATGTCGAACATCGTTCTCAGGTCGCGAAGATGTTCATTCTTGTGCGGCTTTTGACGGCGATGTCGTCAACATAGCACTCCACCGTTTTTCGGAGATGATCGCGAAAGATCATACTCATTGCCCGCTGATAGGTTGCTCCGGCGTTCTTCAGTCCGAAGGGCATTACAGTGTAGCAGTATACCCCCAATGGTGTTCGGAACGAAGTATGCTTCTCGTCGTCGGGATACATCTTAATCTGGTTGTACCTGAAAAACTGTCCATGAAAGACATCCTTTCGAACCCGCATGTGTTGTCAATCATGACATCGGTGATGGGCAGCGGAAATTCATCCTTGGGACAGGCGTATTGAGATCACGGTAGTCGATACAGATCCGTATTTTCCCGTTCTTCTTGAGGACGGGGACTATATTAGCCACCCAATCTGGATGTTGCTCCTCCCGGACGAAGCCACATGCAATGAGCTTGTGAACTTCGGCTTCAATAGCTTTCATAATGTTCGGGCGAAACCGACGTTGTTGCTGCTTGACTGGCTTGACGTCAGGCTTGATGTTTAGACGGTGCATAGCGACCTGTGGATCAAGTCCGGGCATGTCTTCGTAACTCCATGCGAAGACATCTATATACTCTTTTTACGAGTATTATCAATTCTTCCCTTTCTATAAGTGATAAGTTTTCACTTATAAAGATGGGTTTGGATGGTCTTGACTACCCAAGTGACCTGCATCACCTTGTCTTCAGTGGGTGGCTCGCGCAGTTCGAATCGCTTTTCCCATTGAAGGTCTAACTGCTGGGCCCATGGTTCCTCATCAGTGGCTTCTGCGGGCTCCAATTGACTGCTTGAGGTCATATTAACAGTGAGGTTTTTGAATATTCCTCCTATGCTGATATCGGAGTCCCACTCGGAGGATGAAGCCGAATGTGATGGAGCCGATCCATCGTCCTTGGCTTGAACCGTTGCTAGCGATGTGGGCGTGACGTAACCCAACCCCCTGCGTGTACTATCATAGTAATTTGCAGGCTTCCCTTTAGGCACAAAGTTCCGCATCAAACCGCGCCTTCTTTTTCGAAATTCAGGCCTGCTTCATGCTTCAAGTCGTACCCCATTTTCTTCATAATATGGCGCGCTGGCCGCGCGTAATGAAAGAATTATGGAGTGTCTGAGTCTGAACTTGAATCTGTGACCACGGGCCCGTGGTTGGGTTCTACCGAAGATTATCGGTAACTGACCTTCTTTGGATGGCGGGATCACTAAGACAGCTCCTTCTGCGGATTCCATGGGCGTACTGGACGCACTTGGCTTGTGTAAAGGCATGTGCAGAGAGCTATCCGTAATGGATTTAATCGACCCAATACTCGCAGGATAATCGAAAGAAATATTATCATTAATTACCCATTCACCTTCATCCTCTGAAGGAGTATTACATAGGGGGTTATTGAGACATGCTATAATTGGTTCACCAATCAGAATGGCTGGCATGCCTGCTTCGGATTCTGAATCCGCCTCGTTGCCACTTTCATCATCGTCCGGCAACGATTCTTTAAGTGCTCCACCGGTCTCTTGATATAGGAGAGCGTCAGTGAAGTAGTTTTCCACTCCTTTGAATGGTGTCTCTCAGCAAAGACAGTTCGTACTGTCGCATTATCTTCAACATATTTGA
>JAVJIF010027626.1:0-88989 GCA_038442645.1 Agave tequilana | reverse complement strand
CCGATGTAACAGTGATATGGAAATATGAAATGCAAGGCATGTGTAGCATGGGCATGAAATGAAGTAGTCCATGCAGTGGTCTATCCGTGTACTATCTCAGTGCACGTGCATGTCCTGACAGTGATCAGTGGTCTATAAAATGACGGTGTCCAGTGTCCTAGAATATCCGTATATTCCTTGCAGTATTAGGGTCATGAATATCAGTACTTATGTAATGGTGAGACGGGTGCATAAAACTACATAAGCTACTGAAATTACCGGTATCTCTAACTGATATATCTATATGAACTACGATATTTAGTGTACCGGTGTGATATGACTATATCATCTACTCGGGTGTTACATATAAGTCTTACCAAAAATATAACACATAGTGATTAGTGTTACTCATCTTATTAACTAACCAAGCATTCTGTTTATGATCCTTAATTACAGGAATTACAATAGTTATCATGATTTACTGATAATCACTTTTATTCTTAATTAGGCAATCAATCAAGATATTAATCATGATAAAATATATTTATAAAAAGAAAACACTCACAACTGGCTACAGGATTGTAGCTCTCGTTCCCACGATCGCAACGGATCCAGAATCGCCCGAATCGGAGTCCGGATGCTCCAGTTATCGCCCGAATACTGAATCATAACAAATAGGGTTAAATATGTAATACCAGAAATTATCTAGGGGGCTATTTGTAATTTTTCAGGGGCCTAAACGTAATTAAAAATCTTACAGGGGTAAAAGATAATTTTACCTTAACGGGTCGGGTCCGGGTATAAACGGGTCGGGTTTGGGTTTGAACCCGTACCCAAACCCATTATTGGGTTTCACCCAATTAGAGCAACGGCGCAGCAGGGCTGCTGGCCCTTGCCGCCCGCGGGCCGCCCGCTGCCCGCGCGCCGCCCGCGCGCCTGCGCGCGCTCGAGCCGGTCGCGCCCGCCTCGCCGGCGCCGCTGCCCAGCCGGCGCCGGCGCTGCTCCGGCGCCCAGGGCCGCCGGGAGCCCAGCAGAGCAAAGGAGAGAGGGTTGGGGGGCTGGGCCGGTTGTGGCCCAGGCCGGCGTTGCCTCGCCGGCGTCCGCCCAGACCGGCGCCGCCTCGCCGGCGTCGTCCAGGCTGGCGCCGCCTCGCCGGCGATCGTCTGGGGCCGCTCGGCTGGAAACAGAGCGGGAGAGAGAGAAAAATGGAGGAGAGAGAGAGAGAGGAAAAAGGGAAGAAGAAGAAGAAGGGCTGGGGTTGGCCGGCGGTTAGCCTCGCCGGCGCCGCGCCACCGCCGCGGCTCCGCCCCGCCGGCGGTGCTAACCGAGCATGGGAGAGAGAGAGATGGAGGGAGAGAAGGGAAATGGGTTTTTAAAAAGGGGAAGGTCGGTGGCAACAGTAGGGCGGTGGAGAGTCTTCGGGAAGAAGGAAAGAAAAGAAAAGAAAAGAAAAGAAAGAGAATAAGAAAAATAATATTTAATTAATATTTTATTGGCCCAAAATTCGACTAGTCCCGAACGGTGCCCAAAAATTACAGAAAATAGAGAATATTACGCTGAGACGTAATATGAAGACGGTTTGTCGAAACTCAATCCGGTTTGCAAATTAAAATTCCGGAAGTTGTCGCCGATACGGGCGACACCGATTTTGCCCGGATTTCGATAAATGCAGAAAAATCCCCAAAAATACCCTAACGTAGATAATACGATTCTAAGACACATGGAGAAAGCGGATTCTCAAAATATGACTCCATTTGTGAAAGAAAAATCGTAAGGCCGGTTATCGGTATCGGTCGACACCGACAACGGAGATTTTCCAAAATAATCTAGAAAATTTCCAGAAAATCCTGAAAAATCTACAATATTAGGAAATGATTTTTGAAACTGAAATCAGGTCAATCGGAATACTACAGAGGTCAAATCAAATTTGTACGTCGTATCGCGTACAGATACGGTGATACGTACACTGGGGATCAGGGTGTTACATTTCTCCCCACCTTACAAAAAATTGCGTCCTCGCAATTTCAATCAGGTGTGAGAACAAAAGTTTCAACCACAAAGCCTAAAGGTTACGGGTCCATGACACTTCCGCTGCGCACTCTGCTATCTATAAGGAACTCGGGATGGAGAAGTATGGTAGCGAATGATCCTAACGGATGGGAAGTAAGACGATGCAAGGAAAATGAGAAGGAAATCGGATGTTTTGGTTGACAACTGGAAGGAAGGAAGGAATATAAGCGAGTCAAGTAATGAATTGCCAAGGTCATGGTATTCTTGTACTCGTTGCTGGAATTCCCAAATTCAGATACAGATCAATTAATCTGAACCTGATTGTACTGTTGGTACGAGCCCGAGTATTGACCCAGGTGGTTACCCACACCAGGTGTGAACCTAAGCTCTGATACCACTGTGTAACGCCCCGATCCCGTAAGTACGGGGACGTTATGGCGACGTACATACGCGAGGTGAATACACGCTCACGCGTACGTTAAGCCTCAGTACAGTACATTACCTCTATATAGTCATGAGGTCCAGCATGAAATAAGTACAAGAATACCTGCAGAAATAGGTCAGCGATCATAACAAATATGAAAAATAGGGACAGATAATATAACAGAAATAAATGCCCAAGATACCTATGAATAGGCCAGATGAGGAATATCCTATGTCACGCGCCAAGGTACTCTCTGCTACTCCGAGAACTCAGATCTCCAATCTGGGCACGCAAACCCAGGGTCGTCAGAAAGCGACCTAGTGAGTGGTAAAATGAAGGAGGAGGTAGTAATATATACATAATAATACAAGCACGATACTAATATATATACATGGTGTGGTACAAGTGATATTATATCATATGCATATAGGAAGTAGTGGAAATATATAACTACCTAGCCGGTTATCATCAGGTCAGAGTTATAGTCGGGTCCAGTTTATATAATAAATAATGTTATCTAGTGGTGACGAGTCTACATGCTAGTGGTGATGTGATAACAGTGGTGATGTGATAACAGTGAACATGCAGATGGGCATATGCTACCTAACCAGTATACGGTGTGGTGCATAGACAGTAATGATGTATGCAAGGTATATAGCGAATAGAATATATACTCATATGCATGAATAGAATGCCACCACAGAAAATGTAACGTGTACCAGGTAAAGAAACAAGTATACATGTAATATGATATCAGATCAATAATCAGGAACAGTAATTAATAAACATGTATCAGGTACAGAACAGTAACAAGTAGTAACCATGTATCAGGCATGTCATGTGATTTATACAATAGTAGCGATCAGTACCGCCTGCTATTTAATTACTCTCTTCCAGTGTCCCATACCACTGGCGGTTCATACTGAAGCCCGCACCCCAGTCGAACCCATCCGGACATGGCCTACGGGTACCATTATCCAAACGAGAGAGCAACCAAATAACAAGTGTTCCCGACGTCACTATTGTGTATACTGTTTTATTATGTTAATTGGAAACCCGTGGTCGAAGAGTTCTTATCGGGTGGATGTATCCCGTGCATACCCGGGATCACGGCCTTAAACAAGCCCCTGGCTGCCAGGACCAGGGCCCTCCGCTAAGAGGGGAGCATGAATCAAGTAACAAGAGCTCATGGAGCAATTGGTAGGCAGCCTCCTACCGTCCCCTGCAGTGGGAAAACAATATGGATCCAGTACATCACCCGATAAGATCTAATCAACCGTCAAGTCTCCCCCAAACCCCAGTTATCATTATGATCTGTTATATCAAGTATACAATGTAACAAGACAACCACTGTACATGATACGGGTAACATGTTAACTGGACTTGAGCTCTGTTGATAGCGTAGAACAATATAACGAGAACAATATACCCGAAAACGGAACAATATCACGGGAACAATATACCATGAACAATATAACATGAACAATAGATGTGGGATTCCACATATCGCATATCAACAGCTCTCATGTCCAGTATCGAGTATATCCATATCAGTAACATGAAGCAATCATATAACATGAATACGGTACATGGAACAATAATACATGTACTATGAACGGGGATTCCTATGACAGTAATAGAGAAAGCATACATGCACTGGTAACAGGGCGATGGAAACATAACATGCAGGTATAACAGTGATACGTAAACATAATATGCCGGTGTAACAGTGATACGTCAACATAATATGCCGATGTAACAGTGATATGGAAATATGAAATGCAGGCATGTGTAGCATGGGCATGAAATGAAGTAGTCCATGCAGTGGTCTATCCGTGTACTATCTCAGTGCACGTGCATGTCCTGACAGTGATCAGTGTGTCTATAAAATGACGGTGTCCAGTGTCCTAGAATATCCGTATATTCTTGCAGTATTAGGGTCATGAATATCAGTACTTATGTAATGGTGAGACGGGTGCATAAAACTACATAAGCTACATGAAATACCGGTATCTCTAACTGATATATCTATATGAACTACGGTATTTAGTGTACCGGTGTGATATGACTATATCATCTACTCGGGTGTTACATATAAGTCTTACCAAAATATAACACATAGTGATTAGTGTTACTCATCTTATTAACTAACCAAGCATTCTGTTATTATGCCTTAATTACAGGAATTACAATAGTTATCATGATTTACTGATAATCACGTTTTATTCTTAATTAGGCAATCAATCAAGATATTAATCATGATAAAATATAATTTATAAAAAGAAAACACTCACAAACTGGCTACAGGATTGTAGCTCTCGTTCCCACGATCGCAACGGATCCAGAATCGCCCGAATCGGAGTCCGGATGCTCCAGTTATCGCCCGAATACTGAATCATAACAAATAGGGTTAAATATGTAATACCAGAAATTATCTAGGGGGCTATTTGTAATTTTTCAGGGGCCTAAACGTAATTAAAAATCTTACAGGGGTTAAAAGATAATTTTACCTTAACGGGTCGGGTCCGGGTATAAACGGGTCGGGTTTGGGTTTGAACCCGTACCCAAACCCATTATTGGGTTTCACCCAATTAGAGCAACGGCGGCAGCAGGGCTGCTGCCGCCGCCCGCGCGCCTGCTGCCGCGCGCGCCCGCGCGCCTGCGCGCCCTCGCCGGTCGCGCCCGCCTCGCCGGCGCCGCTGCCCAGCCGGCGCCGGCGCTGCTCCGGCGCCCAGGGCCGCCGGGAGCCCAGCAGAGCAAAGGAGAGAGGGTTGGGGGGCTGGGCCGGTTGTGGCCCAGGCCGGCGTTGCCTCGCCGGCGTCGCCCAGACCGGCGCCGCCTCGCCGGCGTCGTCCAGGCTGGCGCCGCCTCGCCGGCGATCGTCTGGGGCCGCTCGGGCTGGAAACAGAGCGGGAGAGAGAGAAAAATGGAGGAGGAGAGAGAGAGAGAGAAAAAGGGGAAGAAGAAGAAGGGCTGGGGTTGGCCGGCGGTTAGCCTCGCCGGCGCCGCGCCACCGCCGGCGGCTCCGCCCCGCCGGCGGTGCTAACCGAGCATGGGAGAGAGAGAGATGGAGGGAGAGAAGGGAAATGGGTTTTTAAAAAGGGGAAGGTCGGTGGCAACAGTAGGGCGGTGGAGAGTCTTCGGGAAGAAGGAAAAGAAAGAAAAGAAAAGAAAAGAAAGAGAATAAGAAAAATAATATTTAATTAATATTTTATTGGCCCAAAATTCGACTAGTCCCGAACGGTGCCCAAAAATTACAGAAAATAGAGAATATTACGCTGAGACGTAATATGAAGACGGTTTGTCGAAACTCAATCCGGTTTGCAAATTAAAAATCCCGGAAGTTGTCGCCGATACGGGCGACACCGATTTTGCCCGGATTTCGATAAATGCAGAAAAATCCCCAAAAATACCCTAACGTAGATAATACGATTCTAAGACACATGGAGAAAGCGGATTCTCAAAATATGACTCCATTTGTGAAAGAAAAATCGTAAGGCCGGTTATCGGTATCGGTCGACACCGACAACGGAGATTTTCCAAAATAATCTAGAAAATTTCCAAAAATCCTGAAAAATCTACAATATTAGGAAATGATTTTTGAAACTGAAATCAGGTCAATCGGAATACTACAGAGGTCAAATCAAATTTGTACGTCGTATCGCGTACAGATACGGTGATACGTACACTGGGGATCAGGGTGTTACATTTGGGTTTAATGGATTTTGGGTTTCAAACCAACCCAATAGGGTTAATGGGTTCGGGTTCATACCCGAACCCAATCAACAGCCAACAGCAGCAGCTCAGCTGGTAGCGGCGAGGGAGCCGGCCGGCGGCAAGTCTAGCCGCCGGCGACAGTTAGGAGGAGAGAGCGGGAGAGAGAAAGAGAAATAGAGAGGGAGAAGAAAAACTGGAAGGAAAAGAGAAGAAGAAGAAAGGAAAAGAAGAAGAAAAAGGAGAAGAGAAGGGGAGGCGCCCGGGGAGGGGGGCACGGTGGCCAATACGGCGGTCGTGGCGACCCATCGGCCGGCAACGACGCTGGCCTGGTCGGTGACCCACACACGCGGAGATAGAGAGTGATAGAGAGAGAAACAGTGTGAGAGAGAGAGAGGAAAGGGAGGAATAGAGAGAAAGAAAGAGAGATAGAGAGAGGGGAGAATTGAGAGAGAGAGAGAGAGAGATTTTAAGGGGGAAGAGAGAGAGAAGGCGGTGGGGATAGGTAAGTCGGTGGGTTAAGGCGGTTGGGAGAAGAGTGGAGAAGAAGAAAGAAGAAAAAGAAATAGAAAAAGAAATTTAATATTATTTTAATAGGGTCAAATTTTGACTTGTTCGGAACACTTCCCAAAAATTAAATAAAATAGAGAATATTATCTTGAGACATAATATAAAAACAGTTTGAAGAAATTCAGCATGGTTTGCAGGTGAAAAATTCTAAAAGATTTCGCCGACATTGGGCGACACCGGTTTGGCCGGATTTTTTATAAATTCAGAAAAATCTCCAAAAATATCTTAACATAGAAAATATAATTTTAAGACACAAGGTGAAAGCAGATTCTCAAAATGTAACTCCATTTGTGAATTAAAATCATAGAGCCGATATCGGTATCGGTCGACACCGACTACAGAGATTTTCCAAAATAATCCAGAAAAATTTCAGAAAATTATGAAAAATCTTAAATTTTTGAAAATAATATTTGAAATTGAAATTGGCTCAATCTGACTATCAGAAAGGTCACATCAATTTTGTAAGTCGTATCAAGCACTGATACTGTGACACATACATTAAGGATCAGGGGATTATATTTCTCCCCACCTTATAAAAAATTTCGTCCTCGAAATTTCAATTCAGATGTGAGAATAATATTTACAGCCGCAAGGCCTAAATGTTAGGGGCCTACAATGCTTCCGCTACGCCACTCTGATATCGATAGTCAAAGCAGGGTGGAGAATTGATGTCGTGAGTCAAAGATAGAGAATTGGAATCCATAGGATGAAGAGAAAGTAAGAAGAAAATCAGAGTATTCTGATTGATAACTGAAATGAGGGAATAGAAAAGTATCGATGAATGAATTTCAATGAAATGGCATTCTTATACTCATAGCTGAAATCCTTAAATTCAGATACAGATGAGTTCTAATCTGAATCTGATTATACTGTTGGTAAAAGCTCAAGCATTAACCCAGGTGCTTACCCACACTAGTTGTGAACCTAGGCTTTGATACCACTCTGTAACGTCCCGATCCCGCAGGTATGGGGACGTTATGGTGACGTACATACGCAGGGCGGAGATACCCTCACGTACGCACGCTAAGCCTCAGTATAGAAAATAGCCTCCATATATACAAGAGTTTCAGCCATAAATAAGTACAAGAATATTTACAGAAAGAGGCTAGTGATCACAACAGATATGAAAATAGGCTTAAATAAGATAACAGAAACAAATCACAAAGATACCTATGAATGGTCTCGATGATGAGTCTCCTATGTGAATCCAATGAAATCTCTGATAATACGATATCTTGGATGTCCAACCTGGGCACGCAAACCCAGGGTCGTCAAAAAGTGACCTAGTGAGTGAAAAAATGAAGGAGGCTATAATATGTAATATAATAATACATGCACGATAATAATATAGACTCATAGGAATTTAATAATCAATAGAAATATAACAATGTCATATTCTAATACCATCACTACCTAACATGTTATCATCGGGTCATGTCTATAATAGTATCCAGTTTTATATAATAAATCCTGTTGTATAGTGGTGACGTGATGGAAATGAACATGCAGATGTGCATATGCAACATAACCATAATACTGTATTGTGCATATACATTAATGATGTCTGCAAGATATACAGAAAGAAGAATATATGCAATGCAGAGTATACATGTAGTAGAGTAGTATGCCACCACAGAAAGTGTAACATGTATCAGAAAGTGTAATAAGGCATACAGGTAATATGATAGTGGATAAATTATTAGGAATAGTAACAAGTACAACTAAACAATATTAAACATGTATCAGGCAAGTCATGTTATTTATACAATAATAACAAACAGTACCACTTGGTATTTTAATCAATCTCTTTCAGTGTCCCATACCACTGGCAGTTCATACTGGAGCCAATACTCCAATCGAAACCATCCGGACATGGCATACGGATACCATTATCCAAACGAGAGAATGACCAAATAACAAGTGTTCATGTCGTCACTATTGTTTATACCATTTTATTATGTTAATTGGAAACCCAATGGTCAAGGAGCTCTAATCGGATTTATGTATCCCATGCATACCCAGATCACGGCCGTATCAAGATTCCCTGGCTACTGAGACCAGGGCCAGCCCCCTAGGGCGAAAAAGTAACAGGAAACGGGAAGGTAGCCAGCACTACCATGTCCCCTGCAGTGGGACTAACAATAGATTCAGACATCCACCCGATAAGATCTAGTCAACCGTCAAGTCTCCCCCCAACCCCATGTAATATGTAACACATTTAATGTACACAGAGTATCAGGAACAAGAACAGTACATGGTACATGTAAGACGATAACAGGATATGAGCTTTGTTGATAGCATGAAACAAGATAACAGAAAACGGGAAACAATAGATGTGGGATTCCACACATCGCATATCAACAGCTCTCGTATCCAGTAACAGGAATATCAGTAACGGAAAACAATCATGCAATAGGAATACAGAAATATACATGTAATAATAAGACATGCAATATGAACTGCTATCCATATGACAAGAATAAAGAAACAATACATGCATGTGTAACACTGATGTGTAAACATGATATAACTGTGTACCGAGCATCCAGTAACGATGATAACAATATATGAAATGACGGTATTCTATGAATTGGTGTATCCGTGTACCAGTGGGACATGAATAAGAAATAATAGTGTACCGAGTCGCCGTGTAATAGTATCCATGTTGGACGCGGAAAACTGTAAAAGCGGACTGGAGCAACTTTTCCTTGAATCAGATGAAAAATTACAACAGGCTAATCTTCCGGTTACAAGGGAGGGAGAATATTGAATCTTGAATTCCCCCTTTGTTTAGTGCTGGGTTCTTCGTGTGGCGGTGGAGAGTGAATCTTGTTCTCCGTTGACCAGATGACCGTCAGTGCCGTCGAGGGATCTTCTCCTTGGTAGGTAGAAGGAGTAACTCAGCCCCGTCCACCAAAACTCTAAAAGAGAAGGTAGGCGAAGAGCAACTTGTACGCAGCAAGCTGGCTTGAAGAGTCGAGCTCTCTCTCTCTGTTGATGATCTCTCCTTTTTCTTTTCGAAAATCCGCCCCCTCTTCAATAGTGACGGGACTATTTATAGGGTTTTTAGGGGGTGATCGTGCCCCCTAAAAGTGCTCCACGATGAGGGCCAACTTCCCCGCTACATGGGCGGTGGATGGCGCCATAATCGGGGTGGTTACAACCAAGGTGCGGGCACCTTGTTGCTGAGACGCGGGCGTTGAGCCAACGCGCCTTGATGCTGAGACGCGGGCGTTGAGCCAACGCGCCTTGATGCTGAGACGCGGGCGTTGAGCCAACGCGCCTTGATGCGGAGACGCGGGTTTGGACTTTCGCGTCTTGATTGTCACATTTAGCCTTGCGCCTGGATCTTGGATCTCTGCGTTTTGGTGGCTTGTCTTGGTGATTTTTAGACAGCCTACAGAACCCCCTCCAAAGTTTTCGATATTCCGCAGTTAACTGGGACGGATTTCGAAATACTTTGGACTCTAGCTGAGTTCGCCTTCATGACTAGACTGTTGATGCTCCGGGTTTAATCTTATCTGGAGTTGGTCTTCGTGAGTGTACTGTTGAACTCTTTGAAGCCCCCAGAGTTGATCATGTTGAGTGTCTAGATGTACAGTCTAAACCTCCCCGATTGCTTTTAGTCTGTCACTGGCGCGCTTTAAGCCAGGAGTGGTTGATCGTCTGCTTGCGTCAGTGTACTGTTGAACTGATTTTGCAGAAGCAGGAGGCCGAACGCAGGTTCTTTTTCAAAAAGCGGAGATGGTACTGCTGTAAAGACACGATTTCTGTAAAGTGCGTCCTTTGGCAATGGAGACGCGACTGATCTTCATGAGGCAGACGCGATGTTCAGCTGAAGACGCGAACTTCGGAGAGACGCATCTTTTGAATATAGACGCGATTGTCTGGGCGCATTTATGGCGATGCTGACGGGGCATATCCATCGAAGAGACATGGCTGTCGGGTGCGAGTCCGTGCCACGTCATGATTGCTCTGCAAGTTGGCCTGGGGAACCGACGGGATTTCGCCTTTTGGCGCGCGGATTTCCTGGCGCATTTAAATGATCCGTGCCATGTGTCGAGCGACGATTCACTGCCGAGTCGTGGCGCATGATCTTCTCTGTGCGTTAAAGTGATTTTGTTCCACGCGTCGAACGGAGATTCGCCGCAGAATTCATCGGGCCATACGCCGCGTATCTTCGCGAATCCTTGTGCCTATAAAAGGCCACAGTTGGGAAGATTCCTCTTCTTCTCCGAACGCACTCGCTGATAAGATTAAGAAAGAGAACTTCCTCTTCAGTTCATCTGTTTGAACCTCGGATCGAATTGGCCATGGCTCCCAAGACCAAGCCGATTGCTTCTTCTTCAAAGGCGACCGTCGCCGAGGCCCGGAGGGGCAGCTCCTCCTCTGCGCAGGATGTTGTTCTCCAAGGTCTCCAAGATAAATGCCTTTTAGGCGGAAGTTTCGCCATTAAAGGAAGTTCAAAGAACCTTTAAGAACCCTTAACACACGAATTTAAATCGTGTTTGATTCCCAGACGCAGTCTTTGGGTTGATAACCATGACGCGGGTTTGGACCCTCGCGCCATTGGGTCCTGCGCTTCAGATTCTTCACTTAGAATATTTTCTAATTGTGAAGGGTTCAGACGCGGACTTAGTTTACAGAACGCGGATTTGATCCTTGCGTTCTGTTTCATCAGCTGTTGATTTTGATGAATTTGGCACCCGAGTCCAAGCATTTTGACATCTGGGGATGTGAAAGGAAGGGAGTTACCCTCCTTAACTTCTGGCGATTATGGTGATGGAAGGGTTAAGGTGGATAACTCCCTTCTTTTCGCACCCCAGAAGTGACATCAAGGAGAATGTTGTGGAGACGCCGATCCTGCAGGTCTGGACGCGGATTTGATAATTCCTGCGTCCAGTGCCTCTTCTGCGTGGATGCGCAGGTCTGGACGCGGATTTGATAATTCCTGCGTCCAGTGTCTCTTCTGCGTGGATGCGCAGGTCTGGACGCGGATTTGATAATTCCTGCGTCCAGTGTCTCTTCTGCGTTCGGATTATGAACACTTAGCATTTTTTTTTCTTGCTTTTGATAGAGTATCTAACTAAGTGTCCTTTTCTTTTGCAGCGCCACGCCCTGCTACTTCACTCGCCAAGAAGCGCCACTTTGGACATGTAGGGGGTGCTGACCGGGACTTGACCTTTGTGTTACAAAGGACTGTTCCTGTGACAGCTGACAAGTCGCAGGCTCGTGGGGAGAGGCTCTCGAATGTTGACATGAGGACTCTTCGGGTGCTTATGACTGATGCAGCATTTGCAACGGATGCTGGCATCAAACTGGAGAAGCCTGCCTTCTTCTTCGGAGATCGTATCCACGATGGCGGCCATAGCGTATATGACGGGACTTACAAATGGCTCCGTCAAATAAGGGGTGAAAGATTCTTTCTTCCGAACATGGAGAGGATGTTCCCGCTGTCCTACTTTCAGCACATGTCCGTCCCTCGGAAGATGGAATGGGACCTCTCTCGATATGTCCCTGAGATTACTCTCGGTGATTTGGGCTCCCACAAAGTGTACCGTCATGATAGCCATGACAGGTCAGTTATCGGCCTTTTCCCTGGGTCGCGCAAGTCTGATGTTCCGGCTGGGGAGATACCACAACTTGGCACTACCTTCCTTAACGCATTCATGGAGGCGGAGGGTGATTATCCCGTTGGGTTCCGTGCACCGGGGTGGGTCCGTTCCACGGAGAACTATTGGTGGGGCAGGATGGTCGGCTTTGTCCTCACCGAGCTCGGGGATCTGCTAAAGCGTGTGGGACTGTACCCAGCGGTCAGAGCCGTGCAGTGGGGGATCCCTCAAAGCTCTCAGAACTTCTTCGGGATTCTAGAGCGTTATAATTCTTTGACGGGGACGTTCTTCACTCCGGTCGGGGAGATGGGCCTTGCTCTGCACGAGCTGCATGAGGTCTCGGGGCTGTCGACAGGGGACATTCCCTATAAGGAATATGTCCCAACCACGGTGGAGCTTCACCATTTGAAGGAGGAGTTTCCCCTCATATATGAGACCTACTGGGAAGTGCTATGTCACTTCCACATTTGCGGCCAGATAACCAAATGGCGGTCGCAGGGAGTCAAGCAACTGTCTTGGGCCAGTTACTTGTTCAACAACGTCAACACCAAAGACCATCGGATAACTCGATTGGCTCCCAGCTCCGACAGGGAGGTTGAAGACAGGATCGACCAGGCTTCTGACAGTTTCTACACCACGGAGTCGAATGAGGACGGTTTCGACCCTGACTTAGTTTTTGAGAGCTTTCACCATCAAGCCCGGACCCCTATCTCCGATCGGGCGCTGTTGGCGGGCTTTCTGATGCTGTGGCTGAAGCGCTGTGTGGTGCCCACGCTGCCACATGAAGTCATTGTTGCTGACGTGGTGTACCCGGCGGTGCTCCTGGCTCATGGCAACCCCATAGCCCTTCTCCCGGCCGTGGCGGCTGGTATTCAGAGCGGGCTGCGGGCGCTCACTAAGAGTTTCTGCGAGCCACTGAAAACTGCAGACTCCGAGGGAAAGCCGTATGTTGACTCAGAGGGGAGTCCGACGGTGAAGCGTCCCAACCCTCGTGTCGAGCTGCCTTACACGTACCTCATGGCTTGGTACGTGATGCATTGCCCTTCCTTGATGACGGCGGTGCGGTGGAGGGAGAGTTCTGTCCCTTTTGTACAGCGATTGGAGGGTTCGAAATGGCGTGATCCTTATATATATTACGTCCGGAAGTGCCTTTCAGACCCTGCGAACTACCAGCTCAATCGCTGCCTCCCCCAGATCCCTGGTGCATCTCTCGGGGATCTACTTGTTGATTCTGTCGGCCCAGATGACTTCACGAGGTTATCCGCGGGAGCCTTCTGGTGGTTGCTCAATATCCGGCCCGGATATGTGCTTTTCCGACAAGGGACGTCATGCACCATTGAGCCGTACATGCCGAATCGCTTCGCTCGACAGTTCGGCTATGATCAGCTCTATGTCGGGAACCCCAATGCTCGACTCGCCTTCGAAGGGAACCTGTTCGAGGGTGCCCGGGCCTGGTACTATAGTGTGGCTGGAGGGACGGGAGTAACTTTCCGTCTACCTCTCGAAGGGCCCAAGTGCCGTACGAGCTTCAGCTTCTGCACTTGGTACTCCCAGGCCATCCAAACACCAGACTTTTTTCCGGCGTCTTCATGCATCGAGAGCATCAATGCAAGTCTCGAGGCAAGGACGGATTCTAGTAAACTGACGAAACTTGTAGAACAGTACCTGAAGGCCCAAAAGGAGGTCGGGCGAAGAATGAGAAGGGAGCCACGAGCCATGGAGCCACGACCACCAAGGGCGGAGCCACAAGCGACTGGAGCAGAGCCGCAAGCAACTAAGTCTCGACAGGCGGTGAGCAAGCGTCGTCAAGGCTCTACTCCCACTGCTGAACCCGCTCCGAAGAAGGTTCGAAGGGACTTGACAACCGAAGTCTCTCGATCTGAAGAGATCCCTGCTGTCGTTGAGGCACTGAGGGAGGAAGAGATAGCTGAAGAAGAAACTCCTCTAGTCCGTGTTCCCAGGTCACTTAGCAGAGGCCACGGGTCTGCGGAGGAAGGCGAGCTCGTTGATCGATCCGCCGCCACTGACGAGGATGAGCAGCTAGAGGTTGATATAATGAGCGGAGGCAATGTCAAGATCCCTGGGATCTCTGCTCAGCCCGAGTCTTCCTCAGCTCAACAGCCCGGGTCTCCTTCTGTCTTCATTTCCAGTCCTCGGATGGCTGACCCCAGCCCTACCACTGGGGTAGTTGGAGGCAAGGCTCCACCTGCAGGGGTTTCGCGCGAGGCGCTATCGTCTTCCTCACTCTCAGGGGAAAGCGAGTTTGAAGACGATGTTGATTACGGTGATGAACCCACTTTTCCTGATCCGAGAAAGTTCTCCCATATCTCGGAGGAAGAAATATACGGGGGTGAGCCATCAACGGTATCGCAGCCGGCGGTTGTTCCCGTTGGAGGTACTTTTTTCACCTTTTGACCTAATTTCCCTTTTTAATTTTGAAGAGGAGGCTTTAACATTCTCCCTTTTATATTGCAGGATTGGCTGAGAATGTCGAGGCTGCACCCTCCTCGCAGATCGAGGAAATGGTACAAGAGTTGACCCAGCCAGAAGGGGTCACGGCTTTGGTTGCCGAGATAACTCCAGCGGGGGCAACTACTGATGCCGGGGAGGTTTCTCCTTTGCCGGAAGAGGAGACAACCCCTAAGGCCGGGGAAGAACCCACTCTGCCGGGTGAAGGGGTTACTATTGAAGCTAGGGAGACTTCCACTCCGCAGGACTTGCCCAAGGATTCGGCGTCTCTGGACCTCCCAGATGGTAAGGAAGTTCTGATATATTAAATGTTTCGCTTTTCACCTTTGTGGCTAATGTTGTGGTCATTTGCAGAGGGAACTAAGGGGGCTCAGGTGAGGAGTCCAATGATTGATATCCCTCCGGAAGGCCACACGGCTCAGGTCTCGGCTGAAGTTTCTGAGGAGGAGGTTCCTGCAGAGATAGCACCTCTGGAAACGCCCGAGGCTACTTCTGCTCTAGCCGTATCGGTGGTCAGCACAACTCTTGTGCGAGAAGATCCGCCTTATATCCCTTATCCCGTGACAGAAAAGGGGTCAGGAAGCTTCCCAGGCGGTGACGATATGGGGAACTGGCACGCCAGATGGTGCAACAATTCTTTGCTTCGATGGGATCATGTATTGATCTCATTTTACGAGGAAGCAGCTCTTTCAATTTTGCCCAGACGCTTCTCAGAAATCTGACCGAGAACGTCGAATTAACCGGAGGCCCCTCACTTGCCCAGGCGTGTCTGCGGGTGGTGGAGCAACTGGGAGACGACTTGCACGAGCTGAAGTCTTTGAAAAATGCCAGCTCTTCTAGTGAGGCCCAGGCCACTCTAACCCGGCTCTTAGCTGCTCAAGAACGAGAGCGACAGGAGGCAGAGGCACAAATAGATGCAGAGATTCGCAGCCTCGAATGTTCCCAGGCTGAATGTCAGAAACTTACTGACGATTCAAGGGAATCCGAGATTGTCATGCAGAGCACGGAGCACGTCATCATCAGTGCTCGGGACACCATTGCCAAGGCTCGGGACACCATTGCCAAGGCAGAAGCTGTGCTTGCGATCAATGAGAAGAAGCTTGTTACCATCAAAGAGGAGCTTGCGGAGCAACAGGCTGCTAAGGCGCGAGCTGAAGAGAGTCTGTCTCTACATTCTTCCAGGGTGGAATCTCTGCGAGCGCAGCTGGCTGCAAAACCCTTCCTATCTGAAGAGGAGCTGCGGGTCCAAGCCATGATGGAGGCTGAGAAGGCACGTCAGATCAAGATGCATCATCTCAGGGAGCAAATCCGTTCCTTGGCGAGCCAGGACATTTAGCCTTCTTTTCTTTTTTTTTTTGTAAAGAAAAGGACATTCTGTTTATCAGAGTGTTTGTATCCACTTTTGATATAGAAAGGACATTTTTTGTTCCATCTTCTTTGTTTAGCTGTGGATGAATCCAACTTCTTGATCACTGGCTGTGAATACTGAACTTAGGTAAGTTCTTTCGATGAAACGCAGCATCGACTCGCGGTCTCTGTTCACGGGGAGACGCGGGTATCAGTTCAGAAGAACTTGGGCAGAACCAAGTTCTTTGGGCGAAACGCAGCGTCGATCCATAGGGAGACGCGGCCAAAAGTTCAGCAGGACTTGGGCAGAACCAAGTTCTTTTGATGAGACGCAGCGTCAATCCATAAGGAGACGCGGCCATGAGTTCAGAAGACTTGGGCAGAACCAAGTTCTTTTGATGAGACGCAGCGTCAATCCATAAGGAGATGCGGCCATGGTTCAGACGACGCGGCATCCGTCTGTAGGGAGAGACGCGAATCTGCTTCGCTAGGAAAGACGCGGATCAAGCAGACGCGAGGGACGTAGCCTTGTGCATTTTCCATCAATCCCAAAATGGACTAAGTGTTCTCCTTTAAAAAGGACCCCGTTTGCTAAAGGGACGCGACTTTGCATCACGCGGACATTCCTCTAGGACGCGGGTGATCGTCATCCAATCTGGGGAGGGGACGCGAATTTTGGATACGTTTCCTCAATCTGCGTCTTGGTGTAACCTCCCAGGCGTTACATACAGCCTTGATGTGATCTTCAAATCTTTATTGATGATCGGGAATGCTGTTTCCCGAAGGGGTTATCCACGTGTCGGCTTCTTATTGGTCTTGAGCGTCAATTCCCTTTAATGAGAAACCAATGCGGGTGGTTGGAGATTAGCGCCTGCGACGGTTTTCGAAACGGCGTTACACGCGTCAGTCCCTTAGTGGACCTTGACAATCGTGCGGTCATTAAGGCCGGCGGTTTAGATTAAGAGATCATTAATTGCAGTCATCGGGGGCTGCCTATAAATAGGGCGCACCCTCTCCCTTCAATCCAATCTTTGGACTGTTTTCTTTTTGAGAGCGAGCGCTCTGAGAACCTTCATCTTCTTCAGAGTATTGTCTCCATAGATGAGGATGGTTCTGTGGATGAAGATGACCCAGGGCTTGTATGCTCCTGTTTGGTCTCTTCCCTGATCATCTTGCACGCCCGCGTTTGGATGCAGAGAGCCCGACTCTTGGTAGAGGCCTCTGTTGGTACGCCGTCCCGATTAGCCATGATATTTTAATCTACCACGGCCTGCACCTTGGCATCACCATTATCTGGACCCCCTCACGAAGTCTGTGCTGGTGCATTCCTTCTGAAATTTGCGCCACAGATTTAAACTTCTCTGGACGCGAGTGCAGGGGTCTTTGGCACTTGGCGCTGGCTTCGTTCACAAAGTTTGCGTTTCAAAGCCACTGTCTTGGCGCGTTTTATGGCTACTGCCTTAGACGAATTCTAAAAAGGTTTCAGACCCGAGCCTTGCAACTCTTGTTCACTCAACAAGGAGATGGCAACTTTCGGCGTCTGTGCCTTTTTTGGCGTCTGTGCTTTCGACTTGGGCGTAGAATGAGAACCGCGTTTTGATTCGCGTTTGTCTCTGCTGACGCAGCAGTTTGGCTCACCGCGTGGGTCATTCCGCGTCTGCTTGGCTGACTGCGTGGATCATTCCCGCGTTTGCAGTCTGCATTTGCGACTTAGTTTTTCTCTGTTGAAACATACTAAGTTGCAGATTGTTCTGATTCCTTTGTTTCATTCCTTGCAGGTAGACTTGCTGGTTTGCTGGGCCCCTGGAAGGATGCTTTGGCCGGCGAACTTGTTCGATGTTCACCTATAAGAGAGTATATTATGGTCCTCGTCACCTATAAGAGAGTATATTACGTCTCTGACGAGGACCCAACCCTCGCCAAGGTCTCTTCAGATCTGCTTCGCCATTCATGCCTGCTGGCAAGAGATGGTCAGGCTATGCATGACGGCGATGAGGGTTCCGGCGGTTGCGGTGGCGGACAAGATCCTCTTCCTCTCCCACTCCAGAAGTCACATCAAGGACTCGTCATGTCTGCTGGATGGTCTGCTGGGGGACGAGATGTTCATGAACGAAGGGTTGCAGGACTTTCTGCTGCCACCGGACCTCAAGAACACCATTGCTCTTAGCTTAGTCCGCTAGGGCGCTTTCGATGTTTACATCGTGCATCGTGGTGTAACCAGCTTCTATTGTAGCCACAAAACATCGCGCACTTGGAATCAGACGCGGCTTAGAAGGAGTGAGTGCAACCTCTTAAGAGAGAGAGGGACTTCTTTGTACTCCTTAATTGTAACACTCAATCTTATTGTATAAGAGAGCGTTTTTACTGTAACACTCCATCTTATTGTATAAGAGAGCGTTTTGTATCACTTTCATATGTTCGGAAATAAATAAAAGTGACACTTTTCTTTTTGCCTCTTTCCTTGTCTTGAACTCTTTGTCTTAGACTGGTAGAAGCAAAGAATCTTTGACTTTGTTAAATTTATGATGATAATCTTAATAAGTCAAGATTCAAGAATTTTCACAATACTGTCAGAGGTGTAATGTTAACTTGACAGGGATGAAATAATTTTTGGTGGACCTGCCACTTTATAAGAGAAAGCGACAAGTAGAATTGGTACCCCCAGGGAGGGTGAACTTTTATCAAGTGTTTGAGATTAACTTGATTGAGCTCAACTGGGGATTTGAGGGAAATACTATTGATGGTGTAGTATTAACCTAACAATGTTTTTAGGTAGACTTGTTATTCTGCTAAAGAGAATAACAAGTGGGACTAGACTCGTGGGGAATCTAGGAAAGTTTGTTACCGTCAGAGGTGTGATATTAACTTAACGGGTTGAAAGTGGTCTTGTCAGAAGTGTAATGTTAACTTGACAAGGATGTGAGTCAGAGGTGTGATATTAACTTAACTCAGAAGTGTCACTGTCATAGGTGTAATGTTTAACTTGACAATGACGGAATGCTAGAGGTGTAATGTTGAACTTAGCATTGGTCATCTCGGCTTGGATAAGGAAGTCCGAGGGAAAGTCATGGCTATAGGTGTATTGTTGAACTTAGCAATGACTTGGATACTAGAGGTGTGGTGTTAACTTAGCATCATCCATTTCAGCTTCGATATGGAAGTCTGAAGAAGAGTGACTGTCAGAGGTGTAATATTAAACCTGGCAGAAATTTGATTACTGTTTAGAGGTGTGGTGTTGAACTTTAACAGCAATTTGTCAGAGGTGTGATGTTAACTTGACAAAGATTGACTCAAGATAAGAGCAATTTTGAGGACCTGTCATTCTATTGGTGAGAATTGACAAGTGAAAATTTGAAGTGCCAGAGGTGTAGTGTTAAATTGGCAAATTTGAAAATTTGGTACTTCGTGTAGAGTTGACAAGCAAAATTTGTACTCGACAGGGAATATTAAAAAGTTTCCATTACCAGAGGTGTAGTGTTAACTTAGTAATGGTTGTATTTTGTAGACCTACCATTCTGTGGATGAGAATTGGTAGGGGATTTTGGAGGAAAGAGTGGAGCCAAGTCCACTTAGGATTTTTAGCAAACCCTCAGCTATCAACGGATTTGAGGTGCCTTTACCAACTACCGTTTGAGTTGGGCTAGCCATGCTATTCCCCTCAGCATGATGAGTTGTCGAAGATTTATGTTGGGCTTAAAAGCCAACATTTTCCTCTATCCTTAGCCGTCGGAGGCGTCGGATCAAATGGGAACATGTCCCTTAGGATTTTTAGCAAATCCTCAGCTGTCAACGGGTTTGATATGCCTTTACCAACTACCGTTTGAGTTGGGCTGGCCATGCTATTCCCCTCAGCATGATGAGTTGTCGAAGACTTATGTTGGGCTTAAAAGCCAACATTTTCCTCTATCCTTAGCCGTCGGAGGCGTCGGATGTTTTGATCAGAGGTGTACTTTTAACTTGATCGGCGGAAGGATACCATCTAGGGATAGTACTTCTTCAGGAACCTGCCGTTAATAGGCATCATGAGTGTATCGCCATTCGAGGTTATGAGGCAATATGATCCATTTGAGTAGACTGACTCTACTACAAATGGTCCTTCCCATTTGGGTTGGAATTTTCCTTTTGTCTTGTGCGTCATTACCATGGGTCTTCTGACGGCTAAGACTAGGTCGCCTTTCTTGAAAGTTCGCACTTTAACTTTCTTGTTGAAGGCTCTGGTGATTCGAGCCTGGTAGAGCTCGATTTGCTGTTGGGCTTGCAGACGCTTGTCGTCTAAGGCCTCCAGTTCCTGGAGTCGCTGTCGATGCTTCTCCTCTATCGTCATCTCCGCTGTCAAGGCGACGCGTAGAGATGGAATTTGGATCTCCAGGGGAAGCACGGCTTCACATCCGTATACCAAGGAAAATGGCGTGGCCTTAGTCGGGGTTCGCACAGTTGTGCGATAAGCCCATAAGCATTCACCCAACTTGTCGTCCCAGTCTCGTTGACTTTTCGAGACGAACTTTTTGAGAAGCTTGCCAATAGTCTTGTTGAAAGCTTCTGCGAGGCCATTGGCGGCAGGATAGTATGCCGTTGAGGACACACTCTGGATTCTGAACTTAGCGCAGAATCTCTGGAAAGCCTGGCTGATGAACTGGGGTCCATTGTCATGGACAATTCGCCGAGGTACGCCGAAACGGTAAATAACGTGATGTTTCACGAACTTGATCACGTTCAACGACTTGACCTCCTTCAAAGGAATGGCTTCGGCCCATTTAGAGAAGTAATCGGTTATTGCCAGAATGAACCGATGTCCTTTTGATGATGGCGGGCTGATAGGTCCGACCACGTCCATGCCCCACATTTCAAATGGCCAGGTAGAGGCCGTAGAGTGAAGGTACCCTGGTGCTTGATGGATGAAATCGCCGTGCACTTGGCAAGCGTGACATCTCTTGGCATAAGTGATGGCATCGGCAATCATCTTGGGCCAGTAGTAACCCAATCTTTGGAGTCGATGTGCCAGTTTTGGGCCAGGTTGATGGGCTCCACACATACCGTCGTGGGCCTCTTTCAATACTTCTTGCGCTTCGTTTGGTGAGAGGCACCGGAGTAAGATCCCGTCATGCGATCGACGATACAATGTTCGCGTAATCGCATTATAATAGAATTTGGGGGCTTTCCTTCGAATGGCAGCCGCCTCTCTAGCGTCCTCGGCAGGATGTCATACAAGACGTAGTCGATATAGGGGAATCGCCGGTCTCTAGGCTCTGGACCGGTTGATGCTTCAAGTGTTTCTTCGCGGTGACGACCTCCCGTTGACTCCTGATAATCCTCGAGAGCATTTCTCGGGCAATACAGGTCGTGGCTGTAGACGAATATCTTCTCCATTGCTCCAGCTGGAAGAGCTAGGGAGGCAGCCAGGGATGCGAGTGCATCAGCGTGCGCATTTTGCCTGCGTGGTACATGGTCGATGTAGAAGCTTGTAAATCCCTCGGCCATGCGGATAGTTGCATTGTAATAGGGTACCAAGTCTTCATGTCTGACTTCGTACTCCCCGCGAACTTGGCTGACGATGAGTTTAGAATCACCGTATGCCTCGAGATTTTTAACGCCAATCTCATCGGCGAATTGCATCCCAATCAAAAGAGCGTTGTATTCCGCCACATTATTAGAACAAGGCTCGGTCAGTGAGACAGCTCGGGGAATCACATAATTTTGTGGGGAGACGAGTATCACTCCTACCCCTGCTACTATGTGTCCCTTCGGGCTTGTTCTTGATGCACCGTCGAAGAAAAGTTGCCATACTTGACTTTCGAACGATGTCTGAGTCTGGTAGACTTCGGCAACTTCATCTGGGAGATCCTTGTAGAGTTTGACTGCCCTCGGATCTGGGTGTTCAGCTAAGAAGTCCGCCACCGCTTGTCCCTTAATAGCCTTTTGTGGCAGAAAATGCATCTCATATTGTGATAGCAATATGGCCCATTTTGCCAGTCGTCCATTTAGCGATGAAGGTTTAGTCATAAGTAACCTCAGAGGGTTGACTTTTGATATGACATTTATAGTTTGGCCTACCAGATAGTGTCGCATTTTCTGGATAGCGAACACCAGCGCCAAACATTCCTTCTCGATCGGGTTATACCGATGTTCGGCTCCGATCATTGTTCTACTTAAATAGTAGATTGCTTGCTCACGTCCTTCTTCATCATTCTGAGCTAGTAGAGCTCCTAAAGAATGATCCATTGCTCGGACATACACCAGAAACGGCTTTCCGGATACTGGAGCTGCAAGGACTGGTGGTTGGGTGAGGTATTGCTTGATTTCCTCGAACGCTTGTTGGCAAGCATCATCCCAAATGAATGAGACACCCTTCTTCATCAGCTTAGCGAAGGGTTGGCATCTTCCGGAAAGGTTTGAGATGAACCTGCGGATGTACGCCAATCGTCCTTGTAATCCCCTGAGCTCCTTGAGGCTTTTCGGGGGTTGCATCTCCTGGATAGCGCGGATCTTTTCCGGGTCCAAGTGGATTCCGGTGGAGGTTACAACAAATCCTAAGAATTTGCCACTGGCCACCCCAGGAAGGACTTCCCGTTCTTCTTGGAGACGGGGACGATGTTGGCTACCCAGTCGGGATGCTGTTCTTCCCTGATGAAGCCAGAATCAATAAGTTTTCTGACTTCTGATTGAACTGCCTCCATTATTTCTGGGCGAAACCGTCGCTGCTGTTGTTTGACAGGTTTTACGTCCGGATTGATGTTGAGGCGGTGCATGGCCACTTGAGGATCAAGTCCTGGCATGTCCTCATAATTCCAGGCGAAGACATCTATATACTCTTGTACAAGAGATATTAGATCCTTCTTCTCCGATGGTGACAGGCCGTCACTTATGAAGATGGGCTTGGGGTTGGCCTCATCTCCTAGGTTGATCTGAACAACCTTGTCTTCTGTGGGTGGCTCACGCTGTTCAAAGCGGGTATCCCAAAGAGCATTTAAATATTTGATCCATGGATCTGTATCAGATTGGATCATTTCTTCATTTCCATCTTCCAGGTGGCTTGTCGAAACCATGTTCACTGAAAGTTCCTTGAAGATGTTGCCGACACTGACATCTGACTCCCAAGATGATGTGTCTGAAGAGTAATCGTTGCTCGACGATTCTTGAGAATCAGAGGCTGATGGGACCGGAGTCGATACATAGCCCAACCCCCGGCGCGTCCGATGATAATAATCGGGGGCCTTCCCTTTCGGCACAAAGGGTCGAAGTAGCGTTCTCCTTCCTTTGCCAAAGTTCAACCCGGGTCTGTTGGTTAGATCATACCCCATGCACTTCATCATTTTGAGCGCTTTTGGTTCATAATGACTGAGCTGAGGGGATTCCTCTTCGCTTTCCGAGTCTTCGCGGGGCATTGGCTCAGATGAGATTCGCCCAAAGAGAATTGGTTTTTGGCCTTTCCGTCTGGCTGGAACCATGAATATAGATTCTTGCGCATTACCATTATCCTGGTATGTCTCGAAAGATGATTTTACTGGTACATGCAATGATGTCAAAGCATCTATTGCCGACCAGATGTCATCGTCTACGTCGGTACTAGTATCCGACGGTATTGAATCGGATGTACACGCAGAAAAATACTCAAAGTCTAAATTCTCATTAATATACCAACCGCCTGCATCGTCGGTGGTATTATCGACATCGAGCTTATTAGTGCTTTTACAAGTGGTTCCAACTTCCACAGGCACTCCTCTTGCTCGGGCTCAGAGTCAGCCTCATTACCAGAGTTTGACACTTCCAGTTGCGGGGTTTCATCCACCGGATCTTGATATAGGAGGGAGTCCGTGAAATAATTTTCGACCCCCTTAAACGGATACCTTTCGGCAATCAACGTTTGCACCTTCCCACTCGCGTCAATATATTTCATGACTTGGTGAAGAGTGGAGGGAACGATGGAGTTGCGGTGAATCCATGGTCGTCCCAGCAGCAGATTGTAGGAAGTGTCGGCATCGATGACGTAGCATGTCACCTCCGACTTGAGGCTCCTAATCTGGCACTTGAGCTTGATCTTCCCCATCGGACGGGTACCGTTGGCATTGAACCCGTAGATGGTTGTCTGTGTAGGGCTCAGACGGTGGGTAGGGATGCCGAGGTGTTGCATGACTCGGCGAGGCATGATGCTCAATGCGGACCCTGGATCTACCTGAATGCGGTTCACCTCAGATGATCCGATATAACCTGTGAAGTACAGGGGTCGATCATGCTTCCCTTTGACCTGCATATCATCTGCCGTGAAGGTAATGCAGGGAGCATTCTGGGAGGTGTGGAGACAATTCTCTACCTCTTCCTTCTTCGGCACCTGGGTCATAAAGACCTCAGCGTTTGCCAGCGCTTCTTGTAGAGCCTCCCTGGTCGACTTTGATAGTCTTAGAAGCTCATACAGGGTGATCCGCGCCGGGATGTTGGCCAATTGAGCCAAGACATCAAAGCGGTAAGGCGTTGTGGATCCTTCCGCTATACCCTTTTGAAGGGCTCGAGAGAATCGAGTCTCTTTTTGTTTCTCCACCGGTGGCTTCGTAGAGGGCCTAGTTGGCTCTGCAGCCGGTTGTGGAGGGGCTACCGCTGTCTCGCCGTACTGTTTCAGGTATGCCTGTCCTGAACGGGTTCCCGTTGTTGGCTGGTTGGGCTCTGCGGCCAAGACTATTGTTTCCTCTTCTGAATCAGTCAGTGAGGGAACATCATCCTCTGCTTCTCGGGAGGAAGCACATACCACATGGCAGGACGAAGCTTTTGCCTTGCCTTTGGACTTCCTGTTGGTTACAGTAGTCCACTGCTGACTGTCTACTAGGTTAGGGTGGACCCACATAATTTCCCCTTGAGGCGTAGGGACGGGTACCAAGCCCTTCTCCTGCTGCTGGTGAGGGTCTGTGTTGACTATTCTCAGTTCTCCTCTTGGAATAGGGATCACCCCCGCAGGCGTTGGGGGTTGTCTTCCGAACTGGAGAGCTGACGTCACATTGGCCGTCACCTTCTTCTGCTCTGGTCGGAGTTTTAACACTTCCGCGTCAATCAGAGCTTGAAGGACATCCTTGAAGATGTAGCAGCTTTTGGTAGGATGTCCCAACATCCTGTGATACATGCAGTAGTTGGGGTTGTCGGTCTTGCCGACTTCCTCCGGGCGCCTAATTTCAGGGAGCTTCAGTCGGTTGCTCTTGTTGAGTAGCTTGAAGAGTGAATCGACATGTTTCTCCTTAAAGGAATACTGCTTGTTGGCGCGGGGTTGGCTTGAAGAGCCACTCGCCTTGGCTGGTTGAGGTTTGGTGGGAGATTTGGTCTCCGTTGCCAAATTATCCTTCCGCTTCGTCTGGAGGGAGGTGTCTGGCGCTCGCCTAGTTGACCTTTCCGGCCTAGGCTTGCCTTCTTCTGCCCTGACGCGGGCAACAATCTCTTCAGCCTGTTCACCTTGTTGGACTAATTGTTTCCAGGTGCGGCTTTCAGCAACTCCTATTTGAGTAAGGAGTGAGGTTTGGAGGTTGTGGCGGCATGTTTCCACCAGGGTGGCCTGGGTCATACCGCTTGGACACCGGAGTGCCACGTTCCGAAATCTTTCCACGAAAGATTTGACGGACTCTCCCTTTCGCTGTCTCGTAGCTAACAGGGTGGGCATTGTGACCTCGGAGTCATCTTCGAAGAAGCGTGTTAAGAACAACTTCTCCAAGTCGCCCCAGTTCTTGATAGAACCTTCCGGGAGTTTCATGAACCACTCAAAGGCCAACCCTTTCAGGGTGCCGATGAACAGTCGTGCCAGGATGGCGTCATTATCTACTACATTCCCGGTTTGGGATTTGAAGTAGTAGATGTGCTGATTAGGGGACCCCTTCCCATCGAAGGCTTGGAGGGTTGGAGCCTTGAACTTAGGAGGGTACGGGACTAGATCCCACTCAGCTGGATAGGGCCGTACCACTCCAACTTCTTGGAGGTCTTTGCGACTGGCAAGGGCATTGAGGCGTTCCTCCAATTGACTCATCCTTTTAGCATGAGTTTTCCCTGGGTCTTGGTCGCCTTTTACTTGCGACGAGGGTTTGGACGAACTGGAGGTAGATTGCTGCCTCTCTTCAGAAGGTTCGGAAGATGAGCTTCCTCCCTTTCTCCCTTTGCCCTTTGACCTCCTAGGAGGAGATTTCCTCCTGTCTTCCAGCAGTTGTGCAATCGCCTGCTTGAGGGAGTCAATCGACGCCTGCTGAGAAATAATCATGTCCATTTGTGCTTTCTGGACCTGCTCTATACGTCTTGCCGTCTCCTCAGGAGTGCCTGTCATGTAGGCAGAGGTCTCCTCGACGGAAGAGTTCGAAGCCCCTGATTCCACTACGGCGGAGTGGGAATCATTCACTCTAACGCCGTGGGCTAAGGCATTATAGTCAATTGGGGGAATGGCCCCCGTCCGGGTGCGAGTGTGTCGATACACCCCTTCCGGTTCAGAGTCAGACTCGGAGTCATCTGAGCCGACTGCAATTTGTTTTCCCTTGTTCCTGCTTGTCATATTTGCAGTGAGCTCGGGGTACTCAACGTCAGAGAAAGTTCTCCTTCTGTGGGAGCGTCTTCTTTTAGCTGACGGAGGAATCAGGGTCAGCTGTCTGACCAAAGACTGCTGGTGTACGCCTGATTCGCAACGGCACTCTGAGAGCATGGAGATGAGCCGTTGGCAGCAGCATGATGAAGTGACCTGATTGGCACTTCTTTTCTTCGTCAAGTAATCCCTCAAATCCATAGGAGGGGGATTGAAAGGATTAGCCTCGCAACGTCGAAGACGGGAGGCATCCATGCGCTGTGCAGTCTGGACGCAGACTTCAGAGACGCGGTTTCTGCGTCTCGACTGTGGAACGCGCGTCCGGCGTCTCTGTTGAGATGAGACGCGGGTCTCGCGTTGCTGTTTGGTGCGTCCGGGTAGAGGCGCGCGAGAGAGAGTGGGCTGCAGGGCGCCTCGTCTCTGGGTGTGTGCTTCTTGCGTTTGACGAGAAGCTTCATTCTGGCGTTTGGTAAGTTGGTCCTCAGAGGACTCAACTTGAGGAGTTGCGCGCTTGGGCAGCCAAACGCGGATTTCACGTACTGGACGTGACGCGGGCAAGGCGCGAGACTGTACGTCGCGTCCAGCTTCAGTTGGACAACCAACGGTTCCAACTTGCAGTTGACGCGCACGTCTCCTCTGTCGACGCTCAGCATTCCGGTTGCGTCGAGGAGGTGGAGAGAAACCAACAACATCATGATGTTGAACATCAGGGAGTTTAACCACGCGGGTCTCCTGAGAGACGTTGACACGGGTTTTCTGTGCGCCGGAGTTGGTCGCAACAGCAACTGTGCTTGAGATCGCGCGGGCCTTCTGAGAGGCGTTGACGCGTGAACTTTGCTGGGCACAGTGGGCAACAGCAGCGGCGCCCAAGAGAGCTTCAGGTCGGGCTTCGGGGCCATTCCCCGCCGAGACCCTGCGACAGACGCGAGTCTTTGGGCTCTTGGAGCCAGAAGAGAGAAACTCTTCATACTTCGCCTGGTCGAACTCGACGACGAGTGATTCGACCATCTTCCCCTTACGGAGGAGATCATCCTGTGCCACGGCTTGTTCGTCAGTGACAAACGTATTCCCCAGCGGAGTCGCCATCTCTTGTTGGACGCGGAAAACTGTAAAAGCGGACTGGAGCAACTTTTCCTTGAATCAGATGAAAAATTACAACAGGCTAATCTTCCGGTTATAAGGGAGGGAGAATATTGAATCTTGAATTCCCCCTTTGTTTAGTGCTGGGTTCTTCGTGTGGCGGTGGAGAGTGAATCTTGTTCTCCGTTGACCAGATGACCGTCAGTGCCGTCGAGGGATCTTCTCCTTGGTAGGTAGAAGGAGTAACTCAGCCCCGTCCACCAAAACTCTAAAAGAGAAGGTAGGCGAAGAGCAACTTGTACGCAGCAAGCTGGCTTGAAGAGTCGAGCTCTCTCTCTCTGTTGATGATCTCTCCTTTTTCTTTTCGAAAATCCGCCCCCTCTTCAATAGTGACGGGACTATTTATAGGGTTTTTAGGGGGTGATCGTGCCCCCTAAAAGTGCTCCACGATGAGGGCCAACTTCCCCGCTACATGGGCGGTGGATGGCGCCATAATCGGGGTGGTTACAACCAAGGTGCGGGCACCTTGTTGCTGAGACGCGGGCGTTGAGCCAACGCGCCTTGATGCTGAGACGCGGGCGTTGAGCCAACGCGCCTTGATGCTGAGACGCGGGCGTTGAGCCAACGCGCCTTGATGCGGAGACGCGGGTTTGGACTTTCGCGTCTTGATTGTCACATTTAGCCTTGCGCCTGGATCTTGGATCTCTGCGTTTTGGTGGCTTGTCTTGGTGATTTTTAGACAGCCTACAATCCAGTGTAGTAACGTATCCACATGTAACATGATAACAGAACCTGAGCTCTGTTGATAGCATATAATAAGATAACGGGAAACGGGAAATAAGAGATGTGGGATTCTAGAGGTGGCCCCCGTGGCATGGACCCACATGGACCTTGTTTCACACATCGCATATCAACAGCTCACATGTCCAGTAACGGGAATATTAAAAATAGTAACGTGAAATAATCATGTAACGGGAATACATGAATATGCATGTAACAATCCTATAAACCATGATCTATGCAACAGGAATACATAGACAATCAATATATGTACACCGGTGAGTCTATTTTACATTGGAGTAAGAACATGAAGTAACTGTGTACAGCATATCCATGTAGCAGTATCCGGTGTAATAGCATATCAGTGTATCAGTGGTTCACGAACATGCTGTAATAGTGTTGTGAAGCTCGGTATCTGTGTAATAGTGAGAGATGGACATGGAAAAACATGAAATAATGGTATATAATGTAATAGGTAATTATATAATCTATTATGCTCATTGTATTAGAATGTCTGTAGGACGGTGATACTAGCACGTGAAATGACAGTGTCGAGTATCCATGTATCAGTAGTCATGAACATAAAAGGATAGTGTCCTGTGTAGCGTATCAGATATTTACATGCAATACTGTGTCCAGTGTATCAGTGGGTCAGTAATGGTGACAGAGGTGTCTGGTATAATGGAGTACGCGTGTATCAGTGTACGTGTAGCAGTATTGTGTAACCATAGATGTACATGAAGTGATGAGGTACAGTGATGTGATAGAGGTAACTAAACATGTGAAATCGATAATAATATGACAGTATTTATCAAAATGAAAAAGTAATCACTCAACTAATTAAACATGAATAAATATAATTTATAAAATAAAAACACTCACAAACTGGCCATGGGGAGGTAGCTCTCTTTCCCACGATCGCAACGATTCCAAGATTGTCCAAATCGAACTCTGGATGCTCCAAATATCGCTCGAAAGTAATAGAAATGGGTTAAATATGTAATAAAATATATCAATTGCAAATGGTATAAATTATCAGGGGGTTTTCTGTAATATTACCTTTATTTATTGGATGCGGGTTTGGATTACTAATTGGGTCAGGTTTAGATCTGATAACCCAAACCCATAACTTAAGTATAATGGGTAAATGGGTTATTGGGTTAGAAGGGCTAACGGGTTTGGGTTTAATTGATTTTGGTTTCAAACAAACCCAATAGGGTTAATGGGTTCGGGTTCATGCCCGAACCCAATCAACAGCCAATAGCAGCAGCTCAGCTGGTAGCAGCGAGGGAGCCCGCCGACGGCAAGTCTAGCTGCCTGCGGCGGTTAGTGAGAGAAAGGGAGAGAAAGAGAAAGAGAGAGGGAGAAGAAAAACTGGAAGGAGAAGGAGAAGGAGAAGAAGAAAGGAAAAGATGAAGAAGAAAAAGGAGAAGAGAAGGGGAGGCGCCCGACGAGGGGGCCGCGGTTGCCAGGACGGGGGCCGCGGCGGCCAGGACGGCAGCCGCGGCGACCCATTGGCCGGCCGCGGCGCTGGCCTGGTCGGTGACCCACACACGCGAAGAGAGAGAGAGTGATGGAGAGAGAGACAGTGAGAGGGAGGAAAGAGAGGAATACAGAGAGAGAAAGAGAGATAGAGAGGGGAGAAATTGAGAGAGAGAGCAGGAGAGATTTTAAGGGGGGAAGAGAGAGAGAAGGCGGTGGGGATGGGTAAGTCGTTGAGTTAAGGCGGTTAGGAGAAGAGTGGAGAAGAAGAAAGAAGAAATAGAAATAGAAAAAGAAATTTAATATTATTTTAATAGGGTCAAATTTTGACTTGCTCGGAACAGTTTTCAAAAATTACATAAAATAGAGAATATTATCCTGAGATACACTAACAGTTTGAAGAAATTCAGTCTGATTTGCAAGTTAAAAATCCTTGAAGGTTTCGCCGATACTGAGCAATACTTGTTTGGCCGGGTTTTTCATAAATTCAGAAAAATCTCCAAAAATATCTTAACATAGAAAATATGATTTTAAGACACAAGGTGAAAACAGATTCCCAAAATGTAACTCTATTTGTGAATAAAAAATCGTAGAGCCGATTATCAGTATCGGTCGACACCGACTACAGAGATTTTCTAAAATAATCCACAAAAATTTGAAAAATCTTAAAATTTTGAAAATAATATCTAAAATTGAAATTGGCTCAATCTGACTACCAGAAAGGCCACATCAACTTTGTACACCGTATCAAGCACTGATACTGTGATACGTACATTAAGGACAGGGGATTACATTTCTCCCCACCTTATAAAAAATTTCATCCTCGAAATTTCAATTCAGGTGTGAGAACAATATTTAGAGGCCCGAGGGCTAAATGTTATGGGCCTACAACGCTTCCGCTGCGCCACTCTGATATCGATAGTCAAAACGGGGTGAAGAATTGGTATCGTGAGTCAAAGATAGAGAATTGGAATCCATAGGATGAAGAGAAAGTAAGAAGAAAATCAGAGTATTCTGATTGATAACTGAAATGAGGGAATAGAAAAGCTTCGATGAATGAATTTCAATGAAATGGAATTCTTGTACTCATAACTGGAATCCTTAAATTTAGATACAGATGAGTTCTAATCTGAATCTGATTGTACTGTTGGTAAAAGTTCAAGCATTGACCCAGGTGGTTACCCACACCAGGTATAAACCTAGGCTCTGATACCCCTCTGTAATGCCTCGATCCCGCAGGTACGGGGACGTTATGGCGACGTACATACGCAGGGCAGAGATACCCTCACGTACGTACGCTAAGCCTCAGTATAGGAAATAGCCTCCATATATACAAGAGTTTCTACATTGAATAAGTATAAGAATATCTGCAGAAAGAGGTTATTGATCATAACAGATATGAAAATAGGGATAAATAAGATAACAGAAACAAATCACAAAGATACCTATGAATGGTCTCGATGATGCGTCTCCTATGTGAATCCAATGAAATCTCTGATAATACAATATCTGGGATCTCCAACCTGGGCACGCAAATTCAGGATCGTCAAAAAGCGACCTAGTGAGTGGTAAAATGAAGAAGGCATTAATATGTACTATAATAATACAGGCACGATAATAATATAGACTTATTGGAATTTAATGATCAATAGAATTATAACAATGTCATATTCTAATACCCTCACTACCTAACATGTTATCATCAGGTCATATCTACAGTAGTATCCAGTTTTATATAATAAATCCTGTTGTATAGTGGTGACGTGATGAAAATGAACATGCAGATGTGCATATGCAACATAACCATAATACTATATTGTGCATATACATTAATAATGTCTGCAAGGTATACCGAAAGCAGAATATATGCAATGCAGAGTATACATGTAGTAGAGTAGTATGCCACCACAGAAAGTGTAACATGTATCAGGAAGTGTAACAAGGCATACAGGTAATATGATAGTAGATAAATTATTAGGAATAGTAACAAGTACAACTAAACAATATTAAACATGTATCGGGCAAGTCATGTTATTTATACAATAATAACAATCAGTACCACTTGGTATTTTAATCAATCTCTTCCAGTGTCCCATACTACTGGCAGCTCATACTGGAGCTTGCACTCCAGTCGAACCCATCCGGACAGGGCATGCGGGTACCATTATCCAAACGAGTGAGTGACCAAATAACAAGTGTTCCTGTCGTCACTATTGTTTATACCATTTTATTATGTTAATTGAAGACCCAATGGTTAAGGAGTTCTAATCGGGTGTATGTATCCCGTGCATACCCGAGATCACGGCCTTACTAAGACTTCCTGGCTGCTGAGACCAGGGCCAGCCCGCTAGGACGAAACAAGTAACGGGAAACGGGAAATGGGCAGGTAGCCAGCACTACCATGTCCCCTGCAGTGGGACTAACAATGGATCTAGACATCCACCTGACAAGATCTAGTCAACCGTCAAGTCTCACCCAACCCCATGTTATATGTAACACATTTAATGTACACAGAGTATCAAGAACAAGAACAATACATGGTACATGTAACACGATAATAGGACATGAGATTTGTTGATAGCATGAAACAAGATAACGGGTAACGAGAAACAATAGATGTGGGATTCCACACATTGCATATCAATAGCTCTCGCATCCAGTAACGGGAATATCAGTAACGGTAAACAATCATGCAACAGGGATACAGGAATATACATGTAACAATAAGACATGCAATATGAACGGTGATCCATATGATAAGAATATAGAAACAATACATGCATGTATAACAGTGATGTGTAAACATGATATAACTGTGTACCGAGCATCCATGTAACAATGATAACAATATATAAAATGACGGTATTCTATGAATTGGTGTATCCATGTACCAATGGGATATGAATAAGAAATAATAGTGTACCGAGTCGCCATGTAATAGTATCCAGTATAGTAACGTATCCACATGTAACATGATAACAGGACCTGAGCTCTGTTGATAGCATATAATAAGATAACGAGAAATAAGAGATGTGGGATTTTAGAGGTGGCCCCGTGGTATGGACCCACATGGCACCTAGTTCCACACATCGCATATCAACAGCTCACATGTCCAGTAACAAAAATATCAATATTAGTAACGTGAAATAATCATGTAACGAGAATACATGAATAAGCATGTAGCAATCCTATAAACCATGATCTATGCAACAGGATACATAGACAATTAATACATGTAGGCCGCTGAGTCTGTATTACAGTGAAGTAAGAACATGAAGTAACTGTGTACAGCATATCCATGTAGTAGTATCCGGTGAAATAGCATATCAGTGTATCAGTTGTTCACGAACATGCTGTAATAGTGTCGTAAAGCTCAGTATTTGTATAATATTTAGGGATAGACATGGAACAACAAGAAATAATGGTATCTAATGTAACATGTAATTATATAATCTATTATGCTCAGTATATTAGAATGTCCATGGGACGGTGATACTGGCACGTTAAATGACAGTGTCGAGTATCCATGTATTAATGGTCATGAACATAAAAGGATAGTGTCCTGTGTAGTGTATCAGATATTTATATGCAATACTATATCCAGTGTATCAGTGGGTCAGTAATGGTGATAGAGTGTCTGGTATAGTGGAGTACACGTGTATCAGTGTACATGTAGCAGTATTATGTAACCATAGATGTACATGAAGTGACGAGGTCCAGTGATGTGATAGAGGTAACTAAACATGTGAAATCGATAATAATTCCTACAGTATTTATCAAAATGAAAAAGCAATCACTCAACTAATTAACATGAATAATAATTTATAAAATAAAAACACTCACAAACTGGTCATGGGGAGTCAGCTCTCTTTCTCACGATCGCAACGGTTCTAAGATCGTCCAAATCGAACTCCAGATGCTCCAAATATCGCCCGAACACTAAAAGTAATAGAAATGGGTTAAATATGTAATAAAAATATATCAAATGCAAACGGTATAAATAATCAGGGGGTTTGCTGTTATATTATCTTTATTTATTGGATGCGGGATTGGATTGCTTATTGGGTCGGGTTTAGATCTGATAACCTAAACCCCTAACTTAAGTATAATGGGTAAATGGGTTATTGGGTTAGAAGGGCTAACGGGTTTGGGTTTCATGGATTTTATCTTTCAAACAAACCCAATAGGGTTAATGGGTTCAGGTTCATACCCGAACCCAATCAATAGCCAACAGCAGCAGCTCAGCTGGTAGCAGCGAGGGAGCCAGCCGGCGGCAAGTCTAGATGCCGGCGGCGGTTAGTGAGAGAGAGAGGGAGAGAAAGAGAAAGAGAGGGGAGAAGAAAACTGGAAGGAGAAGAAGAAGAAGGAGAAGGAGAAAAGAAAGGAAAAGATGGAGAAGAAGGAGAAGGAGAAGGAGAAGAAGAAAGTAAAAGATGAAGAAGAAAAAGGAGAAGAGAAGGGGAGGCGCCTGGCGAGGGGGGCACGGTGGCCACGACGGCGGCCGCGACGACCCATTGGCCGGCCATGGCGATGGCCTGGCGGTGGCCCACACACGCAAAGAGAGTGATGGAGTGAGAGACAGTGAGAGGGAGGAAAGAGAGAGAGAAAGAGAGATAGAGAGGGGAGAATTGAGAGAGAGAGAGAGGGGGAGAGATTTTAAGGGGGAAAAAGAGAGAGGGAGAGATTTTAAGGGGGAAAGAGAGAGAGAAGGCGGTGGGGATGGGTAAGTCAGTGGGTTAAGGCGGTTGGGAGAAGAGTGGAGAAGAAGAAAGAAGAAAATGAAATAGAAAAAGCAATTTAACATTATTTTAATAGGATCAAATTTTGACTTGTTCGGAACAGTTCCCAAAAATTACATAAAATAGAGATATTATCTGAGACATAATATGAAAACGGTTTGAAGAAATTCAGTCTGGTTTGTAAGTTAAAAATCCTGAAAGATTTCGTCGATATTGGGCTACACCGTTTGGCCAGATTTTTTATAAATTCAGAAAAATCTCTAAAAATACTCTAATGTAGACAATATGATTCTAAGGTATAAGGTGAAAGAAGATTTTCAAAATGTAACTCCATTTGTGAATTAAAAATCGTAGAGCCGATTATCGGTATCGGTCAACACCGATTACGGACATTTTCCAAAATAATTCAGAAAAATTTCAAAAAATTCTGAAAAATCTTAAATTTTTGAAAATAATATCTGAAATTGAAATCAGCTCAATCTGACTACCAGAAAGGCCGCATCAACTTTATACGCCGTATCAAGTACTGATACTGTGATAAGTACATCAAGGATCAGGGGATTACATCATCTGTAACGGTCCCAGTCTTAAGTTTCTTTAATTATCACAATAATCACTGCTTATTCTTAATTATACGAAAATTCTCAAAAATTTCGGTAGCATCTCCTCTAAACGTGGGGTCTATCACAATACAATAATTTAGTTTAACATCAGCCTACTTATATGTTCATAACATCCCACACAATACACACACATGTACGATATTTTGGCTTGACTTCGCCTACTTATAATCTTTATGAAAATAAGTTCTCCAAATTCATCCATAACCATTCATAATTTCCAACATTCATACTCTATAGATATTCACAACCACAACTTCAGGAATAGGATACTATATCAAGTGCTTGAAACCATGCATACATACATTACAATATGTTACAAAATTTTATAACATACGATGCTTTTAGAAGTTCAAACATAGAGTTCCAAAAAATATACACATAAGGAGAATATGCCAAAATGTAATACCAGTCTCCAATTGTCGCATATCTCATAGTTTAGTTCTAGGCGGTCCTTTTATCTTTGTCCACACCTGAAGGGGGTTTTAATAAAACGGTGAGCTCGACAACTCAATGAGTAAAACAAACAATAAAATGGTAGCTTTATGTAACACTCAATTATATGCATGGTCTTAGCCAATTATAGGATGAAGTATAATAGTAATGTATTACATCAAACACATTTAGACCTTAATAATGACACTCCCCTTCATCACCTCCAGTTCAACCCGGTCCCTTCCTCCAATATATATATTATATATATATATATATATATATATATATATATTATATATATATATATATATATATATATATATATAATATATATGGGGTTACTGTACCTCAGCCTGCGGGCTGAGAGAGTTTCTCAGCCTGCGGGACGTGGCTGAATATAGGCCACACATCGGTCGCAGAGTGTGGGCGCCACAAAAAATCAAAAAATTCCGCCTAAACAATCGTGAATCAAAATGACAAAAATACCCCTTTTAAATGACGACTGCGACTTCTAGCATTCAAAAGTAAAAAAAAACATTCCATGGTCGCAGACTTAATACAGAATAAAGAATACAAGACAAAAAATGCTATCGCATAGCAATGCGACCTCCTTCGGTACTGCGACCAAATTCGCAATCTTCTTTCTCATGCCTTATGTAAAAGAAGTAATTAATATTATATCTACTGTGATACAACACCAGTCTAGAAAAAAAGAGATGCACTAATGTTAATCTCGAGAAAGGAAAGATGTGCACCATACGTAATCTAAAGATATAGCCAAACAATTCTATAAAAAGTTAATTTGTACTTCGGATTCTCCAGCAATAAATCTTCAATTAAATATTTAATTTTTTTTACCACTTCCTACCATACTCAACCCTCACCTGTAACAATTATTATTACTATTCATGTTCTTCCACAATATTGACCTTTATATAATGCTTGTAACTAATATATTACCTCATACCTAAAAAACTATAATTTTGCTCTTCCTTTTCAATTTGATTTCAAAAACTTTCAAAAAAAATTCATTCTTGAATCATGTCTTCCCCATCTTCTTCCTCTGAACACTCAGAATTCAACTTCAATCAATCCCCCACCGGTCCTTTGTCTTTAGGATATTCTAGTGAATCTGATACCAGTCTGGACTTCACTCCTTTTGACTATCTCACTACATCAAATAATGTATTAACTGATCCTCCTATTCATGATGATAATGAATTTTTCATGTGCGTTAGTGAAGAAAATATATATAAATCTGTTTTCTAAAGTTATTTGTGTGAATTACATTTTTTACTACTATGTATTGGTTGAAATACTGCGACCATGGACGCAGACTTAATAAATACAATGCGACCAAGGTCGCAGTTGCTGGTCTTTAATCTTAATCAACAACAACACTGCTACCTTGGTCGCAGTTTCTGACCGTAGTCTTTATAATATAAACTGCGACCTTGATCGCAGTTGTTGGTGTTTAGTCTTAATAAAATACACAGCGAACTTGGTCGCAGTTGCTGATCTTTACTCTTAATCAACAACATCACTGCGACCTTGGTCGCAGTTGGTGGTATTTATAAATAATCAACAACACTGCGACTTTGGTCGCAGTTGATGAACGCAGTCTTAAAAAAATAATCTGCAACCTTGGTCACAGTTTTTTGGTCGCAATGTCGACCCTGGTCGGAGTTGTTTCTGTTTGCACTGTAGTCTTATGCGACCTTGGTCGCAGTGTGGTCTCTGGTCCAAGTTGTTTTGTTTGCAATGCATGACTGCGACCAAAGGTCGTAGTTTATTAAAAAACAAATATGCTTTTTATTTATTTTCACGCATTTATCTCCAGGCATGTGAAAATGATAAAAAAAACGATCTCTTATACAATAAGATTGAGTGTTACAATATAGCAGTAGAAAGAAAACTAAACATCAAAAAGAGCCATTGTTGACTAAGAGCAGTGTTGTTATTGAGGTCTTTTTATTTATGTCCAGGCATTTATCTCCAGGCATGTGAAAATGATACAAAACGCTCTCTTATACAATAAGATTGAGTGTTACAATATAGCAGTACAAAGAAGACTAAACATCAAAAGAACCAAAAAGACTAAACATCAAAAGAGCCCTTGTTGAATAAGAGCAGTGGTGTTATTGACGTCCCCGTGTACTAAAAAACTGTGGACGTCGAGGACCATGACTTCTTCCCTTGTGGACGAATATCGATCAAGTTCACCGGCCAAAATATTCTCCCACAGGCCCAGCGAACCTGAAAAAGGACAATCAAGCTCTGGGTCTTCTTCGTGCATAGGGTCATCTTCATCCATGGAGGCAGGCCCCTGTTAGAGACTCTGAAGAAGGCGGAAATTCTCAGAGCAATTGCTCTCAAATGAACACAGTCTAATTATGGGCTGTTAAAGGGAGGGGGTGAGCCCTATTTATGGGCAGCCCATAATAACAGCTTCGGGAAACAGCGAATGGTGCGGGTTCATCAACGTAGACTTGACGTTAAAAAGATCTCATAAAATCTTTATGACAGGTCGCGTCTCACGGAGTCAGTCCAAGTCGCATCAGACAACAGACAACTTTTCATTTTTCATTTAGATTCAAAAAAATGACTTAATCCAAAACAACACTTAATAAAACAAGAACACGGCGACCTTGGTCGCTATGCATGTTAATCTAAAGGAAAACACTTACTTAACGTACTGCGACCAAGGTCGCAGTCCATGTAAAGCGACCTAAGACTGCAGTTGCTGGCCATCTTTATCAACAACAACACTGCGACCTTGGTCACATTTAACCATGTACATTGTGACCATCTTTATCCTTAACAACACTGCGATCTTGGTCGCAGTTAATAATTATATTACTTCACCCTTAAAAATTTTTAAAATGAAAGGTTGCGACATTGGTTGCAGTTGCTGGACGCAGACTCTATAAATACACTGCGACCTTGGTCGCAGTTGCTGGACTTTAGTCTTACTCAACAACAACACTGCTACCTTGGTCGCAGTTTCTGACCGTAGTCTTAATAAAATAAACTGCGACCTTGATCGCAGTTGTTGATGTTTAGTCTTAATAAAATACACAGCGACCTTGGTCGCAGTTGCTGGTCTTTACTCTTAATCAACAACATCACTGCGACCTTGGTCGCAGTTGGTGGTCTTTATAAATAATCAACAACAACACTGCGATTTTGGTCGCAGTTGATGGCCGCAGTCTTAAAAAAATAATCTCCAATCTTGGTCGCTATTGCTGGTTTTTAGTCTTAATCAACAACAACACTGCGACGATGTGACACGTCACCGCAACAGTTGCTTAGTCGCAGTCTTTGGTCGCAGTGTCGACCCTGGTCACAGTAGTTACTGTTTGCAATGTATCTTATGCGACCTTGGTCGCAGTGTCATCTATGATCATAGTTGTTTTGTTTGCAATGCATGGCTGCGAAAAAGTTCGTAGTTTATTAAAAAAAACAATATGCTTTTTATTTATGTCCAGGCATTTATCTCCAGGCATGTGCAAATGATACAAAACGATCTCTTATACAATAAGATTGAGTGTTACAAATACAGCAGTACAAAAGAAGAATAAAACATCAAAAAATTCCCTTGTTGACTAAGAGCAATCTTCTTCTTGAGGTCTGGTGGCAGCAGAATCAATAAGATTGAGTGTTACAAAGAAGACTAAAAATCAAAGTAGCCAAGAAGACTAAACATCAAAAAATCCTTGTTGATTAAGAGAAATCTTCTTCTTGAGGTCTGGTGGCAGCAGAATCAATAAGATTTAGTGTTACAAAGAAGACTAAACATCAAAGTATCCAAGAAGACAAAACATAAAAAGAGCCAAGAAGAGCCCTTGTTGACTACTAAGAGCAATCTTCTCCTGGAGGTCTGGTGGCAGCAGAATCTTTCGTTTATGAACATCTCTTCACCAGAAGGTTATCCAGTGAGCATGGAGTTTCCTCGATGTCACTTCTGGGGTAAGAGAGGAGGTTTTTAGACCTCACAGGGAATGCTACTCACCACTATATCCACCACATCCCCCGCCGCCATACCCACTCTGACCATCCGTTACCAGCAAGCTTGACTGGTGCATCAAGTCAGAGCAGATCTCGGTGAGGATTAAGTCCTCGTCAGGGATCATGACTTCTTCCCTTGTGAACGACGAGGACCATGACTTCTTCCCTTGTGGACGATGAGGTCTATGACTTCTTCCCTTGTGGACGAACATCGATCAAGTTCGTCAATAGGGTCATCTTCATCCATGGAGGCAGGCCCCTGTTAGAGACTCTGAAGAAGACGGAAATTCTCAGAGCAATTGCTCTCGAAAGAAAACAGTCTAATTATGGACTGTTAAGGGAGAGCGTGAGCCCTATTTATAGGCAGCCCATAATAACCATAATTAATGGTTCATTAATCAGAATCGTCGGCATTAATGGTCTCCAACCGCCAGCGCCGGTTTGGCATTAAAAGACATTAACGCCTAAACCCAATGAAGAACCGACGCGTAGACAACCGCTTCGGGAAACAACGAATGGTGCGGGGTTCGTCAACATAGACTTGACGTTAAAAGATCTCATAAAATCTTTATGACAGGTCGCGTCTCACGGACTGACTCCAAGTCGCATCAGACAACAGACAACTTTTCATTTTTCATTTAGATTCAAAAAATGACTTAATCCAAAAAACAACACTTAATAAAACAACACTTACTTAACGTACTGCGACCAAAGTCGCAGTCCACGTAATGCAACCCTAGATTGCAGTTGCTGGCCATCTTCATCAATAACAACACTGCGACCTTGGTCGCATTTAACCATGTACACTGCGACAAAAGACTTTGGCTAAGGTCGCAGTTTAAATGTACAATGTGACCAAAGACTCTGACTACATTATATTCAAAAAAAATAATTACTTAACGTACTGCGACCAAAGTCGCAGTCCATGTAATGCAACCCTAGATTGCAGTTGCTGGCTATCTTTATCAATAACAACACTGCGACCTTGGTCGCATTTCACCATGTACACTGCGACCAAAGACTTTGACTAAGGTCGCAGTTTAAATGTACAATGCGACCAAAGACTCTGACTACATTATATACAAAAAAAATTAAACTATAAAGTAGAATTTTATCGCAGGCTGAAAACATTGATCTGAAAAGATTTTATATTTTCAAAAAAAAATTTATCCCAGGCTGAAAAGGAGAAACTACATCTTTCAAAAAAGAGGTAAAGAAATAAGGCGAAAAGTAATTTATATCCTATAAAGAGCGGCAAAATAAAAGGGGGAAAAATAATAATAAACAATAAGGAAAAGTTATCATAAGGGGTATTTGGTAATTTAACTTCTCCCTAAAAGCGGGCCGCAAGTCAGTGAGGTGACAAATCGAGCCACGTCACCGCAGGCTGAGAGAGTACTCTCAGCCCGCGGGCTGATATACATTTTTCTCTATATATATATATATATATATATAAGAAATATATATGTATCAGCGGACAGCTGAGAGTCTCTCTCAGCCTGTGGTGACACGGCACAATATTTGTCACACCTTTAAATTGCGGCCCGCTTATTGGAATAAGTTAAATTACTAAATGCCCTTCGGTAAAAGATATTTGTCCCGTAATTATTTATTATTATTTTTTTCCTATTTCTTTTACCGCTCTTTGTCAGATTTAGGGTTTCCATTTTTCTGCCATAAAGTTGTTTCTGAAAATAGCGATTTTCAGATCAGGTTTTTCTCCTTTTTATTTAATGTCGACGTCGGAGCAGTCCACTTTCCCTGCCAATTCTGGTCGTAGTCGTAAGCGATCTCTATCTCCCGATCTAAATATGGACCATATATTATTTGGTTCAACTTTCTCTCAGAATATTGAAAGTATTGAAGGGTTGAGATCTTTGCATGCTGATCAAGAGGTTTTTATTTTATCAATTTTTTCCCGCAGTTTCTTAAATGTAGAAGATTTTTGTGTAGTGTATATGGAATTGCGACCTAATTTTGTTTTATAGAACAATATAATCACTTGTTCTAAAGTTTTTTTAAGAAAGAATTTCACAGTTTTGTTAAATGCGATCTCAGTCGCACCTATTTAATTTAATACACTAAAATTTATGAACTGCGACCGCTAATTTAATACACTAAATTTTACTAACTGCGACCATGATCGCAGTTTGTATTAAAAATATTTTGACTGTAAAAGCTATTTTTACAAATCTTATAGTTATATCGCAGATGAATGAAATATTTGCTAGAATAGCTATCAATGAACTGCGACCTAGGTCGCAGTCATAAGCATTAAAATCAGACAAGTAAATCCATATTGCGACCATGGTCGCAGCACATATCGATGAAATAAATATAACTATGACCATGGTCGCAGTTTATTTACAACGAGTTATCAAAGAAATGCGACCATGGTCGCACACCATTGTACTGCACATCAGTTGAACTGTAACCGTGGTCGCAGTCCATTTTATTGTATAAAATTATAATCAACAGTATATGGTCGCTAACATTTAAAAACTTGCGATATCTGCGTCAAGATCATTTAGATCAATTTCAGCCAGAGCTCTGCTAATGTTTTGGAGGTCCCGTCTTACTGTCCTGGGGTTTTGTACTCCAAACCAGACCTCGACTCAAATATAGCAGCCCTTTCACAGAGCTAATACTGTAAAATGTATAAGTGCATTAGTTTACATAAACATTGGCAATATATAAGGAAATTTCAACAATATTTGCCAAATATGATATTCATACTTACAATAATGTGCACGGAGCATCCTTGCAGCTCATATGTGGTGTGCCTGAAGATGTCCATTGACTCAATCAGGAATTGCCAAACAGTTTTAGTCCAGTATATTGTCTTCATTAGCTGCATATTGACAATCTGTTCCACAATATACCACGGCACCGTGCATTTACTGTCAGAAAAGAATAGAGTGGTCGACATATATTGGATGATTATTGTTGCAAAGTCTTAAGTTGCAAACCTTTGTCTGTCTCTTATAATTTCATTTAAAGTCACTTGCTGCTCAAGCTGTTCATCCTTGGTCACATCTAATTCAATCCTCCTTTTCTTGACCAAAAGATCATCCAAAGCTTCTTCAATGGATACTTTCGTGATCTTCTTTATATTAGAAAAATAATGTTTTATAACCCCTCTGTCCTTCATTGTACAGGTCTTATTCATAATAAAATCCGCCCCATTGATAGGTAGACCAAAAGTTAGGGCAACATCCTCCACTACTATCTCAATTTTTTTGTCTCCAATTCTAAAGGTCCTTGTATCCCTATCATACTGGTCTACAATTTTTAGCATATTGATATTTGATTTCAGACCTTTTTCAGTTCCAAACTCCTTATTATAGAAGGCCATGAAGATTGGGCCAAACGGGGTCTCCTTCATCGCATCTACGAAATCGGCCTGAATGTGCTTTTTGAATTTTCTAATGAATTCGCACATAGGCTTTAGGCTCGATCTCATAGGACGAGCCTTCCTTCTTGTTTACCTATAGATGCAGAAACATTAAAAACAATAGTATAAAATATCGGGCCGCAGTACGTTTATTTAAAGAAATAAAAGAAAATAAGACTGCGACCTTGGTCACAACAGACTTTAATAAATTATAATACACTATGACCAAGGTCGTAATGATATTTTACACTGCGACTTCGGTTGCAATTTTATAATTAAACAAAATAATTCACCAATTATATTCTTTGCTTCTTCATACAGCGACCAAGGTTGCAGTGTAATATATCAGTGTCCAGTTAATCCAATTTAGTAGAATATAATACATTGCGGCCAAGGTCGTACTGCAATTTTGTAATCAACCAAAATAATTTACCATGAAGGAACCTTTATATCATCATACTGCGACTAGGGTCGCAATATTCAATCACGCTAACCTAAGTAACAGACTGCGACCATACTCCCAAAAAGGAGAGAACAAACGGCAACACTGCGACATCAGTCGCAGAGTTTTAGTAAAAAAAACTTAAAAAAATAAAAGTGAATAATTTTTAAATGTCTGCGACCAAGGTCGCATAGACCTAAAACGCTAATTCCAACAACTGCGATCCTAGTCGACATAAAAGGAAATGAAAAAAATTTGACCTTGGCCGCTGTGTTACAAAATTAAAAATTTAAAAAGCAATTCATGATCGCAAGTTTGTGAATCTTTCTCTCTTATTTGCGACCATGGTCGCAAGTTTTGAAAAAAAATTATTTAACTATTTTTTTAAAAACCCAAAAAATGGAAAATTTAAAAAAAATCAAAAAAATTTAGTAAGAATACAGTTAATCAGACACTTTTAATTTAAGTTAAGTTAAAATAGGAATATTTCTAAAAAAGTAAAAATGGATTCAAATCTGAAAAAAAATATAACTGCTAAAATTTATAAACCCTAAAAATAAATTCTGGGTTTCCCCATAACCTTTTTCCGCGGATGATTTTTTTGGAGCCATCTTTAGCAGATATTTTTTTTACAAAAACTAAGAAATATTGGGAAATAATGGCACTAATCTTTTCGGATTGATCAATTGAAAATTTAGATCTGTAAAATTTTTTGAAAGGAAAGGTTTTACATATAGTAAAAAGTTATGAGGGAGGGTATTTTCGTCAAAGCGATTGTTGAAGTGACTGATACTAAATCGGGCGGGAATTTTTTGGTTTTTGTCCGCCAAAATTAATGTTAAATTCGTGGCTATTATGTTGTCATGTCCCGCCGACTGAGAAACTCTCTCAACTGTCGACTGAGGTACAATAACCCCTATATATATATATATATATATATATATATATATATATATATATATATATATATATATATATATATATATATATCAGAGAAATGTAAATCAGCTGACACAGGAGGCAACTCCCTCCTATGTCGCACTCAAAAATCAATTTCCTGAGTGAATTTTCAAGATCCGATCGCACATTATCATCTTCATACTTTAAGATATATACATATAAAAAATCAAGTGATTTGAAGTTTGTTTACTCTATTTTCTTTTAGTTCAAACATTAACGGTTTTTTAACAATAGAACAAAATGGAACGATTAGATCAATAAGTAAACGAACTTCAAATCACTTGATTTTTATATATGTATATCTTAGAATATGAAGATGATAATGTGCGGTCGGATCTTGAAAATTCACTCGGAAAATACGATTTTTGAGTGCGACATAGGATGAAGTTACCTCCTGTGTCAGCTGATTTACATTTCTCTCTCTCTCTCTCTCTCTCTCTCTATATATATATATATATATATATATATATATATATATATATATATATATATATATATATATATATATATATATATATATATATATATATAACAACAACAATTTCACTCCCTTTCGATCAAATCTGGGTCTGGTCCCTTCATTACACTCCCTTTCAATTACTTACAGTTCTACTCAGTCCCTTCCTCCAATATAGCCATATACAATTTATGATATGCATATATAAGTTCAAGAAGTGATACTGAAAATCTATATCATGATGCATCATGCAAGATTTTTGAATGATTACACATCATAACATTATGATTCATGAATACGGTAAACATGCGTGAGTTGAGTTATCATGTTCATCATAGGATTTACATTTTCAGATTTCACAATTTAACTACCATTTGCATATAAATATGCATACTTGGACATGCATTCGCGAAGTTAGTCAACACATTGATTTATAAAATTATTAATATATACATGGATGTGTATAGTCGGAATTAGCTATGCATCAACTCACATACACATTAACTATATAAATGGGGTAAATTTACATGGCCTTTACCACTACATGCGCCCATATGAATATCTGTCACTTATAAAAATAGACATACATGACCTTAGTTATTTATATATATTCACGTGACCATCATTCATTTGTAAGGGTATATTTATATATGTATAGTTATACCATATTAATGATTAGTTATCATATATCCCGGTGGTCAATTTCAGTGAAATGCTCATGCCTATAAGAACTTAATTATTGCATACACCCATAAGATTGTCCATCAACATAACTAATCTAGCATCCACATACATATATAATGGTTTCTAATCATGCACATACTAGCAATTTCACCTTCACATCAATTTAAACAACCAACAAGTTTCATTTTTAATGCTTGCATGTTCTACTCACCCTTGAAGAGATCACTCTTGCCTAACACGCTCGCTTGTCGGCTATATAAAAACTTACTTGATCATGGCAACATCATTAGTGGCCTATGTATGAAGAAAAGAAGGATTAGTATAGGCCTAAGAATTCGTTACCTTAACTAACCGAAAATACCCTCTTTTCTTACAAATCTTGGTCTACACTTGCCTCAAGAAGCTAACCCTTATGGTGTGATATTAGATCACTATTTCTCGTGATCTAATTGAGTGTTTAAAGAGGATAGTATAAACTTAGGAAGCAAATAATAAAAGGGAAAGGAGGGTGAGTGTGTAAGTGAGAGAGTCTGACTGAGAGAGGAGAGGGGGTGTGGGGGCGGCTGCCAGTTAGTGGCCAGTGGTGTTGCTGGCCGGCGGCAACAAGGGAGGGGGAGAGAAGAGTGGGAGAGGGTGGTTTGAAGAGAGAGAGAGAGAGAGAGAGAGAGAGAGAGAGAGAGAGAGAGAGAGAGAGAGAGTGTGTGTGTGTGTGTGTGTGTGTGTGTGTGTTGATCAATTGGGATTTTTCCTTCTCACTTCATCCTTATATACTTCAATCCAAAAATGAATTAGTAGGGCATGTGTCCATCAAGATCGTTACTTTGCATTTCCACCCCACACCTAAAAGCAAGGCCCATACTCTCCTTCATTTAATGATTGTACCATTACAAGTATGGTGGGAGAAAATTGGGTCAAAAGTCAACAAGTGTATTATACACTATATACTTATATGTATATGTATATATACATAGGTATAGATATAAAAGTTAGTATAAACTCCTTACACCATGAACTCTTTTGCCAAATATCACTCTCCTAAGATAGTATGGGGTATTAATTGAATTACCTAATAACCAAATATCACCGGTCACTAACACCGATAAAGTCACAATCTACGTTTTAATTTAATAGTAATGAGAATAGTTGCGCATCATGTTATCGATGAGAGCACATAATTTATAGCATGTGAGATATTAACTTGTGATTAATTATGACAAGTGTTACACTCGTGATTTAACGTTATCCCCTTACCTTAAGTGGGTTTCTCTCCCGAAAATCCATGGCTTTCACTGTTGTCGTTAAACACCTTCAGCAACTATTCCTTGTTTACAGGTGACACCGTTAACATCGGCACGGCAAACGACAAGGACTGAGATTACGACCTTCTCCGACATTGCTCAGCCTTGGGCCAATGCATCAACAAGGCAAGATCCCCCTGTTGCAATATCGGCATGGTGACTGCAGATTTCTTCGTGGCGGCCAAACATGCGTCCGGGAATTTCACACGCAGGCGGGGGCGGATCAACCGGTGACGGCCACAGTGTTCTAGGATATGATTCGAGCTGTGGATCACTGAAAGATCACTGATTTGTTATCCAGACCTTCATGAATCAGCTCGAATCCACTCATCCTTCACCTTGTTCGCACACCAACACGGGACACAAAACTTATACACCCTGCACCTGCTCCGATGAAAGCAAACCCTGGGCAGGAACACATGACAACGAGATGTATTCTATCAGTAATTGAAAGGAGAATAGACGAGTCTGACAAGATGATAGAATGTCAGAAGCATCCATTCTCACATCTGAGAGAAACAGTAACATACGCAGAAGCCACTGCAGCAGAATCAAAAATTAAGGTGACAACCACGTAAAAACAGAAGGTACAAAGACTCAGGCCTGCACATTGATTCAAGTACTTGGCCTGTAAACACTTAACCAGAGGATAGCAAGCACCAATTCAAACAAAGCTATTAAAACAATGTGCCTATATTTTTTGGCAGAAATAGTACAGAGTATGGCAGAATCACTTCACTTACATGAACCCTAACTATGTAACGAGGCACCACAGAACTGTAATGCCATGAAAGTTGCAAGCTAGCTATTTCAGGGTGCTGATAGATATACGCTAGTAACAGATAACACAACAAAAGTGGATGCTCCTCTTTCTTAATTTATCTGTAAGTGCGGTATACCGGTGTGTACATGCAGCTCTCTGCATATTTCACAAGGTCCGCTGGACGAGGGAGACGAGTAGCAAGACCTGCAAATAGAAGATGAAAAGGTTTGTACATTAGCAAACTTCAACTCACTCAGCTACCCAAGCAGATGGATGGAGAGCTCAGCTCACCTAGCTCATATGCTTTAGCAGCTACATTAGCGGCTATCTGAGCAGAAATCTTCCTGATATTGGTAAAGGGAGGGTAAATCAACCCACTGTTGAAATGCTCCTGCGTCACCTGCTGAGACAAAGCTTCGGCTGTTCCAACAAAAGGATAATTACATCATGCTTTGCAATAAATTGATGGCAGAGAGATAATTTCATATCTGTAAACAAGAGTGCAGATCCTGATTTGAAGAAAGATACAATGTTAGGTCCCAGAATAGGACCAGGGGCCAGACAGGTCTACTGGACCTGACCCCCGTTGCCACCATGGTTCCAAGATTTTTGACCAGGATGCTGGAAATTAAGTCTGACTAGTTCACCGAGCCTTCACTGGGTCCAAATCAAAACCAGATAAGATCCAAGTAGGATTCCACCACTATAAATCTACAAATTATATAATCTAAATCCGCATCCTACAAGTTCAATAATAAATTAAATCCCTATCCTTTTCCTAGTATTTCAAATCCGTGGGGATCAGGTCCAAACTGTTCAGGTTGCATGTTGGTTCCCAGTATTTCATATCCATAGGGACCAGGTCCAAACTGTTCAGGTTGCATGTTTGCTCAGGTCCACCTAAACTTGGAACCAGACCTGGATTAACTAATACCTTGACCAGGACCCATCTATCTGCAGATCAGCCCTGTCCAGGTAAAATCTAGGTTGTACTCTCTGATTGATTCAGGCTATGAACTGCAGTTGAAACCCCACGAACCAGACACAGAGACTTGTCGTTCATATAACTTACGCATATATTGCCATCTAGTGGTTGAAAGTCGTGGCAACAGAGAGCTTGTTCCAGTTAAAAAAACACAAACAGGCTATAATATGATAAAGAACCCAACTCGCCCTCCCTTGCAGCAGCAGCATAATATACCTGAACTATATGAATGATAAGGGTATGTCCATGTGCACAGATTCATAACTCCTTTCAAATTGCAAATCAGGTTGATGGCTTGATGCTTTTCCAGTCTAGCCCAAAACTTAATTGGATGATAGGTATATCTAAAAGAGCTACTAGAATGCCACTACTGGAATGCCAGTGACATCATACCATAGTGGTAAAGTCTCTAGGGATCATGCTAGAATTCTAGGTTTTCCTATACCACTTATACTATGATTACAGCCTCAAGGGAGGAAGCGTCACTATGCCAGAGGAAATTTTCAGTTCTTTACTTACAAGCTGCGAGAAGCATGTCATCATGTACACGTATCGCACCAGATATCACCAGGCCAAGACCAAATCCAGGGAAAATGTACGCATTGTTTGACTGTCATACATACGAGACACACATAAATAGTTATGTCACTTAGCATAAAAACAACCTACATTTACCATACAAATGTACATCAAATCTCAAAACGGGGAAAATTCAAACCTGACCAGGCACAAAAACCTTGCCATTGTATTCAACTGGATCAAACGGACTCCCGCTCGCAAAAACGGCCCGGCCCTGACAATAATATAGGGGCTTAGATAGATGTTCCTCTCCGTAGGTTTTTCTAGGGACTGTCCAAACTTTGATGCCAGATAGGATCACATCATTGGCCGAGAGCAAGAAAATAACATGAAAGGTAAGACTTTACCTTACTCCACGTGTATGCTTCCTCGGCAGTACACTCCGACTGTGATGTCGGGTTTGATAAAGCAAGAATTATTGGCTTCTGCATTTTATGACAGTATCAACATCTTAGTTTCTGTGACTCTTTTCCTTACAAAGCCCAACTAAAAACAAATCAAGGCAAATACTTCATACTTCATACTCATAGAATCAGAAAACTGCTGGAATTTACCTCATTGAAAGACGCCATAGCCTCAACTACCTCCTTTGTGAAAGTTTTCCCCACTCCAGATGTTCCAATCAACACGGTCGGCTTGATAGACTAAGCAAATTTTAAAGAAAAAGAATAAGAAACTGTTGATGTCATTCAAACATTACATATATAATAAAGAACATGTAGCATATCAATAATGAAGCACAAGAGAAACACAGTTATTCAGTTAAATATGACTATGGGATGCAGATTACATATAGCATGGAAAAACCTGTAAGTTGAGCATTAGGATTTTGGCACATAGATAGATGAAAAATCAGCATAATCTTCTATGGAGGATAAAGGGCTTAGTTATGTTAGACCATAGAAGAACATGGATTTGCACAGACGGGTTAAGCAAAGAGACAGTGCACTACGTAACTGACAAGAAATTAAGAAAAACTTGCAAGTATCACTGCTCAGTATCTCTAGAATAGTAGTCGCCACTACATCTCCTAAATGGTAAATGAGGATGGGTTGAAACAAGTAGCTTCAATGCAGAAATACTCCAGAGTATCCTAGCAAGAACAAGCAGAGCCATGACTCGCAAATATTTGCAACAATCAAATGCTCAAGCTAAGAAGATATGCACCTTAACAGCATCTAAGAGAGTTTTGACAGGTTCATGTTCATGCGCCCAAGGTTTCTTAAAGTGTTGCAGTGATTCCTTGCGCGAGCTCACAATCAAGCCCTACATAACATAAAAGGTTGACATTAGTAAAATTTCTATAGTTGTGACATTTCAAAAAAATGAATGACTTCTTTTGGGTGGCAGCAATCTTAATGCTACTTTTTCTACCTTGGAGTCTACAAGCCAAATCTTCTTGCGAATCTCTGGCAATGGAGCTTTTGTCTGCAATAATGGATAGAAGTTGATTCGATTTAACATATGAAAGTAATAGCTATAAAAAAAGTAAAAGCCAACCTGTTACATCAGAAACATAAAAGATCATACATAAGGAGATAAAATTAGTTCAAAAGATCAAAAAGTTCACCTGTTTTGACATCTCAAGAGCTATAAGTTCTGCAATACCAGTACCAGCCTGCAAGCACATCATGTCAATATTGTGAGAAAATAGCAAATAAGATATAGTAGTGATAAGCAGAAGTACTAAAAAAAATAGCATCAGATTCAAAATGTGCATGGCAGCAATATAAGCAGTCAGAGAATACAACTTATGTCCTATGTCATCTTTATTTCCTTTATTGTAACTCTATTTATTAAAGGTTCTTCATTTCCTTAAGTGTTCATGGATTACGAAATCTTTTATCATCAAGATACACCATTCAAGCTAATCTTACTTAGACTATAGGGACAACTTAGCTAAGAATCTTGTGCCTGCATTCAGAAGCTAAAACTTGTTCCTCAAAAAGAGCAAAATGAGAATTTATGGTTACCATCAAGGACGTTTTGCACGAGAAGAGCAGTACTTGCATATGGGAACTATTAAAGTCTCTGCCACTACACCAAAACTCCGAAGTTGAGGTAAGAGTTGAGGTATTTATACTTTAATAGGGACTAATGGAAGTATATGAAACACACTTGATCTTAACTCGGTATTGTGTTGTAAAATAATAGTTATGACCAGAGGAAGAAACAATAATTGAGTTGCTAATTGGCATATCTAAACCTCAGACAAACTTATTGTTATCCCTTTGAAATTTCAAAAGTATCATTCGTCATGTCATCAACTGCCGTTTTACTCTAATAGTTTCCATTCACCATCTTTCAGTTAATAAGCAATGATAAAGCCTTCATCACAGATCTTTGGGGCCGGCTAATTGAATCCTTTTTCTCTAGTTAGCTCCGTTAAGGGCTATGTTCTTTGTTCGCTACTATGATATCCTTTTTAACTGCCTCAGTCCATGTGTATTTAGGTCTATCCCTAGTCCTCGTTTCTCCTTAACTATGATCCAATCAATCCTCCTATCAAGCGCACCTATTGGTCTACTCGCAAGTGCCCAAACAAACTACATGGTCTCCCTCATTTTATCCTTAATCAAAGCTACCTCTGACTTCTTACCAATACAGTGTACCGCAACCCATCTCAGCATCCACATTTCAGTCACACTCAAATGAATATGTTAACAAGACCGCATAATCACATAAGTTCATATTATCTAAATTCATTAAGAAAAGACAACCTCTATTAGGCGGGATAATTCTTCCAGAGGAAATAGCTGCAGAATGGAAATCTAAGGTTAGGATGTGTACAGATCCTCAATCGTGGTGTTGTTAACAAATATATGTGGATCATATGCATGTGAAGTGTCTCACTGTCCCTATATCTGCGTACTATCATATGCTTTCACATATAATTAAAGTGACATCAGATGCCTGTACACTGTAAGATACGGTCCATATGCAGTATACTTTGAGAATGAAGAAGGTCCTCCATCCTATTTAATGACCTTTTATGAACGGCTGTAAATCTGAGCAAGCCACTCATGGATGGCTCGACTTGAATATAACTCATTCCTGTTAATTTATTTAAGACAAGCTCTAATTTCAAGCTTGTCTATTAGACAGGATGAGCTCAAGCTATATCGCGCGCTCGACTTTATTAAGCTCAAGTAAGGTCAGCCTATGTATATTAAGAGTAGAAGCCTAACGTTATTAGAGCTAGAAAAAGAAAATATTCTTTACAGATTAGATGACATTGCAGTTTTCTTGTAACCATGTAAAAAAGCATAGATTTCTGAAGTTTTCCACCATCATAGCTTGCAAACAAGTGAAATACATTCTATTGAATGTATATGTTGTTAGCCTGCATGCAACCCATACTTCATTCAGTTTGAGGAATCACTTCATCTTCAACTCTCCCATGCTCTACCATGATTTCCCCAACCTTTACGGTAAAAACCAATGTCTTTATACTTAGACCTCCAAATATGCAAAAAGGGTTGAGACTCACGGGCTAGTAGAAGGAAAAGAGAAATTGTGACCCTAAATTAGCTTTTAAAAGAGAGGAATAGAAGATAATTTTCTTATACACTCAAATATTTTTACTGCTCTAAAAGCACCTTAATGTTTTTGTCTATAGGGAATTCTAGCCATCAGTTTATTAGATTAGATCTCAACTGCCCATCTAAAGTTTTATGTCATAGTAAAATAACTAATAACTTTTAGAAGAAAATCAACTTCTGAGCAGCCCTTTCCGCCCCATCTCCTCTCTCGTGTTCTCCCCTTCCATCCCTTCCACGGTCGCCCCATCAACTCGTCACGGACGAAACCTCTCCCTCTCCCCATCTCAAATGCCCCAAACTTGGTCTAGCCTCTCTCTCTCTCTCTCTCTCTCTCTCTCTCTCTCTCTAACCTCCAAACTCTCTAGTTCTAGAGCCTTCAAACTTGAACTTTGATCTCACCTTTAATCCGACGCTTGACCCTGTTGAAGTTGTGGAGCCTGATTGCCGACCTTGATGGAGAATCGCCCTCGGAGAAGTAACGCAGAAATAACTGTGAGGCCCAGTCGCAGTGGGAGTTAGGAAGTCCATCCTGGGTCACTTAGCGGCAACGCCTCAGGAAGAATCTCTCGAGGACTGGACTGCCTCGCTGACTCCCCGAGTAAAGGTGTACTACAGGCGAGTGTGGGTGAGCTTGAAGTTTCAGATGGCGGCATATTCAAATGTTCGGGGGATCACTCGAAGTCTCGGGAGGAACACTCCAAGCGACAGAACATAGGAACATCCCCAAGGCGCAGTGAGGCGTAGCGAATGCAGTCCATCCTGGAAGCTTCGCGATACAGGAAACTCAAACCACGCGTCAAGGACAATTTAGAAATATCACAACATGTTACCCTAGTTTTGCTCTATAAAAGAAAATGTGTCGTAATTAGAGTGTGGGTGGTGAAAACCTAGAGCTATTGTAAAACGCGGTTGTGAGATCTTTTTTCTCCCTGTGATCTATCGATAATAGTGAATTTGTGAGCGACAACGTGATTTTTTCTTGTTTTGGGTTTTTCACGTAATTTCTGGTATTCTCTCTGTGTTGTCTTTTGATAGATCTGTGACCTTGCTTATCTCTTTTGATCTGATCTGTTCTTGTTTATCGGCATCGTGAAAATTCTTATCCCAACAGACCCCCCATCTCGATCCGACTCTCCCTTTCGAATGATATATGGTTTAATTGTTTTGATTTCATTTTTCAAAGAGAGGTAAATTTTTTTCCTATTGTAGGTTAATTTGAAAGGATAAAACAAAAAGGGGAAGATTTGTCATTGTGAAATTTTGATCACTTTTCCGACATATGGGGGTTAAGATAAAGCAGATTTTGAGGCTAAAAAAATATTTTGTTAGGCTTGTGATCTCAATTGAATATGTTGTTAGTTTTTGTTTGCTTAGACGGGTCTTCGAATTTACCATGTTTCAAAGGTAGGAGGAAGGAAGATGAGAGAGGGAGGTGAAGTGGAAGAAAATGGATTAAAAACATGGTTCCAAATACCGAACGATTCTAATATAGATTAGCAAATATTGTATCGAGTTTTGAGATACCTGATATGATATTAACCCTATAATATCGATCAATATTGCCGATATGGGAGAAATTGCCGATATTGATACTAAAAACCATTGGCACATACTAATACCTATACCGAAATTTTAAACCATGCTAAAAGTGATTTTAAATAAACATAGATGATATGACAAAGATATTTTTTACAGATTTTTAAAATAAGTTATATAGAAAATTTATAAAGTGTGATGATATCATTGTTATTCATTCTTATATTAATTACTTTATTATTTTTTCATAAGAATTAAGAAGATATAAGAAATATATTGATATTTTGTTACCACATAATCCCACAACTCCCAAATAAGTTCTTTCACAATCCTTCAATACCAAATATTTTCCTAAATTTTATAAAGAACTGGCAAGAACTCAAGTTTCATATAAGTAATACTTAAATCCTTGAATTTCCTAGAGCTTATTCACCAAGTTATATCATACATTTTCATATAGAGAAGCATTATATAATAAAGTGTGTAAGTGTATTCATGTATATTCTTATTATTTCTCGTATATATAAAAAAGGCAACCCCAACCTAAGGTTAGAGCCGTCTATTCTCCAAAATCTAACATGGTATCAGAGTGGTCCCTCTTCCATCACCACCCGCGCCTCCATTGATGTTGATGCCAAAGTTACCAATCAAAACAATTATGCACAAAAATTAAAATTTAGTACTTGTTTTGAACAATTTCAGCATTTATTTGTTTCTCAGTTTTTATTTTCATGTAGAAAAGCTTTGTTTAGAAAATCTTTATTTAGTCTTTGTAAGAAGCTAGGTATTATTGATATCTATTCTACAGCTTCAGGGGTATTAGAGTCAATGGTGGAGCCAGAGGCAAGGGGGCACGTGCCCACCCCCCAAGCCTCATCCGAAAAATTCTCCCGGCTCTTAAGTTGTACCCCCGGCCTCGCTCGAAAAATACTCTAGTTCCTAAAAGAGATGTCGGCAACCAACGGCACACTAGATCCATTATTTTGTGGTCCCGTCTTTGAAATCCTGGCTCCACCACTAATTAGAGTGGCGTAAGAGTATATTCTTATATTTTTTTATTATTTCTCATATACATAAAGAGAGACAACCACAATCTAGGGTCAGAGTTGTCTATTCCCTAAACCTAACATATAATTAATACGTGCACACTTAGATGTATGTTCTTTGTAAGAACTTTCAGTTAACAGATGGTGGATATTTTTGTAATTAATGAAAGAACTGATAGCAGTGAATAATGCAATTTAAACTATGCAAATGCAAGGTTGTACATGTCGCATACAAGGTGGCAATATATTATGGACCACTCAACACTAGGGACCTGCAAGTTAGCAGAGTGGTATCTTGCATGGAAGAGACAGAAAGACTAAAAGGGGAGGCTTGTATTTACTTTATTGTGATACCTTTGCAGGTCTGATAATTATCTCAGCACTAAGAGAGGCATATTTTATTTAGTGACCATTGATCGCAATCTTGTCATCTAACATTGTCATTTATTATTTTATCAAACACTTAAATATAGCACAGAAAGCTCTTTAAAAAAGCATCTAGTTCAAAAGTTCATCAAAAGAAAAAGGTTATAGCCTTATAGGTCTTAGCAGTCAAATTATTCATTGCTTTTTCTTTTTTGACCATAAAAAAGTGAGTGAGTTCCGACGCACTTTATTAGAAAGCTTCCAGTGAAACAAAATAAAAACCAAAATGATGTATGAGAAAGGATGAAAAATACATGAAAAAATAAGTACGATTAAAATAGTAAATCTAACATGCACTTGGTACACGAAATTTATAGCTAGTATTTGAAAAAGAAATTATTGTCAAAAAAAAGAGAAAAAGAGAAAGAAAAAAGAAAGACAAAAAAATTTAAAAAACCCGAAAATCTCAAATTCCCCTGTTCATCTTCTCATTCCCCCCTCTCTCTCACCCACTCCCTCTCAAACCCTATCCCGCCGCCGCCACTCGTCCACTTCGACGCCTACAGCACGACGACGCCAGAGCATCACCGTCACAACCTTGCCTACGCACCTTGTCCTCATACACAGGTCACAGTCTCAGTGAGAGTCGTAATCTTCAACCGCTGCCAACACCGCCTCATCTTCTCCAACTCCATCATCATCTTCATCTCGATCACCCTCGTCAACGCCACAAGGCCTGCCGCGCCGCCATCTTCAATAAGATCCAGATCATCAACCAGATCCCCTCGCCGTCATCATCATCGATGAGGTCTTGTCGTCTGCAGCTCTCTGCCAACATTGCAAGATCCCACTGCTGACGTCATCAAAGCCGCCATGACACCGCCGCGATCTCATGTCGTCGCCACCTCCTCCTCCCTCTGCCAACATCGCCACCACCATTACAGCAGATCCAAACCTTGTCCTCATCGTCATGTTCCACCACCGATTCTCCTCACCAACGTTGCCCTTGTCGTCTTCTTCAACGTCCTAGCCAACAACCACCTTCGACAGCTACCATCACCGCCACCGCCACCGCCGCCAAGCTTTCACTGTAGCAGCCCAGGGATCGGGCTATTTTTTTTAGTTGGGTTTCACTTCGGGTTTAAGTCATCAACTCGCTAAGAGACCAAACCCATTTACAACCCGGCTCCAAACCACCAGAGTCGGCTCAATCGCTGACGTCAGCGCCTCCGCTCGAGCCGAACCGACTTCAATCCGACCGAACCACGGTTCGGCCCGAGTAGACTCTTGAGCCGACTTAGCTCAGACTGAGTTGACTCAGTGAGCTGAGCTGAGTTGACTCAGCCCCTGACTCGGCTCTGACTCAGTTCAGTTCTTTCGGAGACCATTCTGAGCTTATTTCAAGCCCGATCAAGTTGTTTTTGTAACAGTGGATTCGTGAAGATCAGAGCTACGCGTCGACAGCCTTCATATCCAGGTTCGAGTTTTGATCGCCTCCCAAGTAATTGTTGAATTTCTATTCAGTTCTTTTCTTTTATTAATTAAGATAGTTTCTTAACTCTGTAGCAAGATAGAATCCATTGACTGTTGATCACAAAAATGAGTTTGTGTGAATCTAACCTTGAGTGAAAATCTAAATTGATATTAATTGTGTAATTCAATTAACTTGAATCAGTGATCACTTGAATTGATTTGAAAATTTACAGTGTTAGCACGTGTAATTTAATCAGTCCGAATATTATATTTTTTTAATCATGTATTAATCAACAAAACTTAAAACTTGGTATTATTTATCATTAATTTAATCTCTGATTCCTCTCGTGTTAGTATAAATCTCACATTAGGATAGTTTGCATTTAGAATTAGTTAGAAATTGGCATGCCAAACTAGAAGTGGAAATACTTTTTCAGGAGGAGAAACTTCTGCACTAATGGACCTTAACCTTTTTGCTAAGATGGACCAAATGGACCAACCACCGCAAGAGTATAAAGATCGGATTGATGCCAATTGCAGGGATTTTGATAAGCTAGAAAACACCAGAGGAAAACCCCAGATCACATAGAGAATAACGAGTCCCAAGCTACAATAGGTCACTCCCGCTCAGGCAAGCTCGACCCTACCACACTGAGGACACAGATGCCCAGTATGTCAAAAGTGTAAATGTAAATGCACCTTCCTTCAACGGACGTCTAGACCCTTAGACTTACATAAATTGGCAACTAGCTATGACCCGCTACTTTCGTTGGTATGACATGTTTAAGTCTAGAAAATTTCAATTTGCTATGATGAAACTAACTGGACAAGCCGGACAATATTGGGAGAATCTTGAAAAAGCGATGAAATATAGAAGCAAAGAGCCAGATGAGACTTGGGAGGACATAAAAGAGAAACTTAGGTTGAAATACGTTCCACCTTCCTTCAGTCAGCAGTTACTGGACAAGTGGAATAGGCTAATTCAAGGAAACAAGTCGGCCACCAATAAATTCGCAAAGTTTGATGAATACTTAAATTGGTGCAGTACCATTGAGTTTGAGTCTCCTAAACAGACTATATCTAGGTTTAGGTCAGGTCTTAGGAACAACTACCGCCGAGAGCTCATAGCTCGAGGTGTCACGACTTTAGAACATGCATATCGGCTGGTGACTGACCTAGATGAGTTTAGAGAATTTTCTTGCACCAAACGAGTTTTAAGGATAGCTCCAAGATCACATCCACTAGCAAACATAGCTATAACTCATCCTTCCCAGCCCAGAGCAAACCAACATCCAGTACTTCAAGTGTCAAACCAATGGGTCTGTCTAGTACAAAACTGACAACCTTTGAGAGAAAACCGGCTAGTGAACCAGCAAAAACCAACCCGAGTACCCAATGTTATAGATGTCAGGGGTATGGACACTTTACAACCCAGTGCCCGAGTCAAACTAAAACACTCTTAGTGGAAGTTCCCATAGAAGATGTAGATAAGGTCTGAAAGAAATGTGCACCAACAGGACGACGATTCAAACACTTTTGCTTAACTTCTAATTGCGACAAAGCCCATTTAGGAGTAGTTAGGTGTACCTCAACGCAACCCGAATAAGCCAATAATTGGAGAGGAACTACAACCTTTCACACGTTTACCAAGATTGGAGAAGAGAATTGTAAGGTGATTGTGGATAATGAAAGTAGTAGCAACATGATATCATCTAAGGTGACTGAATATCTTGGATTAAAGGCAGTACCCCATCCAAGGTGTCATGGATTAACTCCACGGCCCTAGAAGTGAAGCAACTGTCTTCTCCCGATCGACTTGATCTTTACAAGGACAAAATCTGGTGTGATATGGTTACCATAGACGAAGGCCAAATTATTCTAGGTAGGCCATGGTTGTTCGACAAAGATGTTACCATCTACGGTCGATCTAACATCTGTCAATTTTTACATAAAGGTAAGAAAATTAAGTTACTACCCCTGAGACTCAAGTTTAGACAGCCTGAGCAAACACCTAATGCACATAAAAATTCTAAGGGAACTAACCTAATCAGTGCAAAGGTCTCTGATCAGAAATTGAAGAAAGGAGCCTCTTTCTTCCTCTTCATTGGTTGTGCTACCCACCACCTCCCCTACCACCAATTGCTACCACTATCTCCTTTTTTCCTACTCGTCTTGCCTACTGTGGCTGCCAATCCCTTCCTCTACTGTCGACACCACACCATTCTAGGATATCAAGTTGCATCTGTATTCACATTTCATATAAGTGCATTATATGAGAAAATCGGAGAAAATAATGAAAAATAATGCTAATTATAAAGCTTCTGCTGATTTTCATCATCAATTGAGAACATTTAATATTGATGACTCTGATGGTCCGCATGAGACCTGAACGGTTCCCTCCAGGAATCGTGAAGAAATTGCACGCGCGAAGCGCAGGACCTTTTTAAATCTGCGAGATCAATTCAACTGTTTATCTGGTGGACCTTCCACCAAATTTTTGCGGTAGTTGCACTTTTAATGTTGATGATTTGATTCCATGTAAAGGTACTCTTGATACCCTTTTTTGTTCATTCATGGATGAGCCTACCCACGACCTTCCTTCTGAGAGCCCTCCACTACCTCTACTTCCTTCTAAATTATCCCATGCAGCAGAAAACACAGATTCTATTTTTGTTGATAAGTTTGTCTCTAGAGATGGAGAAACATGACTCTATCTTGTTAAGTAGAGAGGAAGACCAGAATCAGAAAATTCTTGGATTACTGAAGATATCTGACGGCTTGGCCCTGACTTACTCGAGCATTATCGCATCCAGACAGCAGCTTTCAGCTCACACTTGACAGGGTCGAGTTTTTTCCTACCCCGGGGTAAATGATGAGGACATCATGTACTGTCTTCTTTTGGTTTTAGTCATTTTGATTTTTAATTTTTTGTCGAGTTGTGTTTTCTTTGTGTGAAAGTTTAGTATCACATCGGTTATTTTTTAGAAATAAACTTTTGTAAGGCCTATAAATAGGCCCCAAGACTTTCTTATTGAAAATATTGATGATTGAAATTACAAATCTTTCAATTAATTCTTAATATTATTATCTTTATTTTTGTGTGTGAAGCCCGTGGTGCAAGGAGTGTGAAGCCAAAACTCTATCCAAATTCCTAGCTCTTTTTTTTAAAACCCTAGTTTCAAATTTTTTGTTTGAAGGTGATTGCAATCCATTAGTTTTACATCATATATGCTAGACCTAAATCTCACCGGATTATTAATCAGTTCAAGTGCTAAAACCCTAACCCAATTAATTGTTAATCCAATTACCCAAACCCAACCCGCTTGCCTGTTTAGAAGGCAAGTTAGCTCAAAATTAATTCGAAATTTTAAAAATAAATCAATTTTAACCCACAAATTGTAACCTAAATCCCAACTTTATAACCACTATATCTCCAACAAATCAAAGTCTTAACTATTCTACCCAATTGTATGTTTGGTCAATGTAGGGTTAAATACACATAAGAAGATATTCGGCTCAACTCAAAGCGATCGAGCTGAGGGGTCTAACCCGAACCCACCCCGATTGATAGTTGGGTCAAGTGGGTTAACCTAAATTTGACCCATACACAATACAAGTGATCCAAATCCAAAAAGTTTGACACATATTCAGGTTCAGGTTTAGATCAAGATGACCACCCGTAGGGACCTAGCTATACTCAGCTTGATAAAATGAACCAGCCAAGCATGAGCCCTCAATCAAGCTGGCTGGCCAACACCTCTACTTCAGTGGGTGTGTTCATATCGTACTATACTACTACATCTTTGTCATGTTGAGTTGGCAAACCTGATTCCACATGTAATGTAACAACAACAATACATTTGGTCATGACATCGAAAACCAAAATTGGTGCACAATGCACCGGACAAGGAAAATTCTTTAGTGTCAGTATTGGGGTTGACCACATAGAAGAGTTTTTTTAAACTCCTGCCCATATTATTCTGAAATAAAAAAATGGTGGATATGCTAACTATGAAGCAATCGAATAGTTTGTACCACCAGGGTATGAAGCACAAATACTTCAAAGTGAGCGTCGTGCCCATATCAGACACCGACACTTACAAGATACTTGCCCGACGCGTATCGGACACTCCAAAGCAATGTCGGATTTTAAAAAAATCATAAACTCGTGTGTCGAGACCGTGTCCAATGTCGTGTCGGCTTTGATAAAATCCAAAGATCATGTTTTAAATACCTTCACTCAAAAAAAATTATGAAAAAGAATGTCTCTTCAACATAAGCAAATACTCTGCTAGTAGAATTTAAACACATCATGTACTAAGTGAGATATTAATTAAATTATTTTTAGATTTCTTTTTTATTTTACTTGTTACTTTATTAGAAGCTATGGATTTGAATCATTTAAATTTTATTTGTTTACCATTTAATTTAATAGAACACATGCTAATAACTACAAGTTTTGATATGCATATAGATACACACATACATAGTTATATCACCGTGTCCCCGTATCTTATTAAGAATTTGTTGTGCCTCCATGTCCTTGTATTGTATCCATGTCTTGTGTTTGTGTTCATACTTCATAGTATACAATTCAACTCTATATCAAAGAAGATAGTGGTGTACTTCAAAGACTAGTTTAGTAGGTCTCATCAATAATTTTATGATGGTACTTATTAATTGCTCACAAGTTTCCCAGAAACATATTTCTTTAAATTTAGTATGCATTTCTGAAATTGGATATCTTTTCACTGATTAGGTGGTGTCATAGTGGTGGTCACATATTTCTCTAAATTTAGTATACAAGTCGTGGTGGTCTCGTCGTGGTGGTGGTCACATATTTCTCTAAATCTAGCATAGAAGTCGTGGTGGTCTCGTCGTGGTGGTGGTCTGTTCTCGTGGTGGTAAGCTCTCTCTCGTGGTGGTGGTCTCGTCTCGTGGTGGTGCCGTGGTGGTCTCGTCGTGAAAGTAAGCTCTCTCTCTCTCTCTCTGCTCCTCCCTATTGATATTTTATTGATTGATATTTTATAAATTTATCTATTTATAATAATAATAAAAAAATATTGCTTATCATGTCCCTGTATCCTAATTTTTTAAAATTTTGTCGTGTCTCATGTCCGTGTTCGTGGATCATAGCCTCCAGGTACACAGTAGTCTTACAGATGGTGTCAACTTGACAGAGTACAAAATACAAACAATAAAAATACAAAGTGACGAGCAGTAAGGTTTACTAGATGATCATTGGAAAATCTAGACATTATGCTAAAATTAAGTATGATTAAAACAGGATGCTTTGAAAGGGAAGAGATAACTGAAGGAGGAGAAAAACCCAGAGAAAACAGGCACAACTAGGGAGCAAAGCCTATACAGGACATTTCTACTTGACCTGTCTGACCCAGTCCCAAGCTTATATTGCAAGCTCATTCAATCTAATTCCAGTTGTAGGTGCATCATTCATTTTCTTATCATTTTTTCCTTTCACCCCAAACAAAATAGCAGCAAATATGTCAGTAACTTTTTGTTACTGTAAGCTATTATATTATCTCAGTGCTTTGAAGATATGTCTGTTCTTTTTAACAATTGCTTTCACACCCCCTAATCTAAATCCACTCAGAAACTACTCCAGTCAGTTAACAAAGCAAAAAATAGAAACATGAGAAATAAGTAAAATATGATAAACAAAGAGAGTGACCTCGCCAGCACCAAGAAACAAGAAAGTGTGTTCTGCCAATGTTCCACCAACCAATTTCAGTGCTGCAACAAGCCCAGCAAGGACAACAGAAGCTGTCCCCTGCAATGATTACAAAGTACAATTAACGGACAAGTATCTTTTTCCCCAAGAAACTAATGGTTCCATGGAGGATTTTCAGTCTAACAAAGAGAAAAGCTAATTATCACATAGATAATATGGCTAGATGCTCAATTTACCTGAATATCATCATTAAAAACAATGAGTTGTGCTATATTTTGCAAGCAATTCAAATGCATTATGGTTCGCAAAATCCTCGAACTGCATGCATAAAATTTGAGTTCAGACAGAACATATAAAAGTAAGCTATAAAGTATAAAAGCAAGTTTTTAATGGAGAATGGTTCCCCACAAGTTTTATGACCAACCTGAATGAGGACTTTCTCCCCGTAGTTCTGTTTGACAGCAGTCATAAATTCATGTAGTAATTCAGCATATTCCTAGTCCAGCATGCACAAGACAACAGTTTAGCAACACTTATCGATGTATTCAAAAAATACTGTGTGACACAGCCGATAGTGTCTACAGACCCTCATACCTGTCCAGTAGCACGCTTTTGCCGCAACCCAATATAGAATTCATCCTTCAGCAATTGCTCGTTGTTCGTCCCCACGTCAATCGTGATGGGTAAACACTGGAAATAAATTTAAGTGTTGACTGTATTAACTCTTCAGAGTAGTAGAATGTGTAACATAAGAGTTATGTCATCTATTCTGATTTGTGATTCTGAATAGTAAGAACACAATCTAGGCAATGGACTTAAGCAAAATAATGGAATCAGGTATTTAACATGCTTACTGCAGATGGACGCAGTCCACCAAGGGCTGTGTAAAGAGAAAGCTTGCCAACAGGAATTCCCATTCCCTACACAAAGTTTATGCAACTAAGCTATCAACAAACTTCCAAGATGAACACAAAAATCACAAAATAAACCTCTGATCTATAACATCACAGACACAATTCCTAACTACCTGACAGCCAAGATCTCCAAGCCCCAAATACGCTCACCATCAGTAACCACAATAACTTGGATACTCCTCTCAGGCCAATTCTTCAACACCTCAAGAATCTTTCCCCTACAAGATCCAGCAAACTCAGTTAAAATTACAAAAGTAATCAAAGTTCACGAGAAGCACAAGAGGCCCACAATATACTTTTCTTTTAAACTGATATAAAGACCCTGTGGACGCCTGAAGATGCTCCCATACTTCTGGCAAGCCTCACCAACTGTGGGCGTGTAAACAATAGGAAGCAACTCCTCAACGTTATCTATGAGAAGCTTGTAGAAAAGCCTCTCATTTCTCTCCTAAAACATAAATTTAATAGAAAAACATCAGCAAAGTCAGATCTGCCGCCAACCAAACAGCCCAAACAATTTGACTATGACAACGGAATCAGAAAAGGATAATTAAACCAATAACCTGAAGATCCATCAAGGCCGTGTACCGCTGAAGAGGCAACTGATACTGGCGAAGATTGTGCATGAGCTTCTTTTCCTGGAAAGATGTGACCAATGTTTTTTGAGTAAATGTTATTCAGCACAAACACAGATGAATGAAGCTCTAACAAGAGATAAAATGCAGACTTGAAGCTCTAGGGAAACACATGTTGGCGGCAAGAAGCCTCTCAAGTAGTGGGCATCCCTCTCTTTCTCAGTGAAGGCAAGACCTTTGTTGTGGTGTGGATCCCTCAGCAACGAGTAACCACTAAATCAAAAAGAATATACGGGTAACACTCATCAGATTAAGATATCAAATGTGCAATGAATCAACCAAAAAAATTAGAGAGACAGAGGGACAGAACATTTCGATGGAAAACTTATTTACTGATAAAGGGAAGCTTTGCATAAATTTTGAATAGTCAACAATAACAAATCATCATCACTTGTAATGTAAATAAACACTTGTGATTGTACCAAGGTAGCACTCGATCCGCTAGGTTTGGAAGAAAAGATTCTAAAATTTGAGTCAGTTTTGATAAAAAGGCTCCCAATCATACCAAAATCTCACTCAGTCTATCAGAATTTAAGATTCATTTACAATTGAGGAGGGAAAAGAAAAAGAAAAAAAAATATTCCGGTTGTAAATTTGCAAAATGTTAAAATGCAGGAACAGATAATTTTCAAATAATTTCTTAGAAAGAAAGAAAGAAAGAAAGAAAAACTTTCTTTCACGTTACTTCCAACTCCCAACAACCTGCAACTATCAGCTATTAAAAAAAAATTCGGATAACCGACACTAAACAAAAAAATGACAACTTTATTTCGTTCTAAACAAACACCACCAAAATATAAGGTACACTAAAGAATAGTAAAAAAACTCATCACGAATAATTCAAAACACAGCAAATCCAGCTCAAAAGACGAAACTTCTCAAATCTCGCGATTAATTAAAAAAAAAAAAAAAAACAAAACTCAAGATCGATGTAACCAAAGCAATCAGATTCAGCGAATTAGACCTGGCAACTGAAACAGTCCACGGCGTGACGAGCTGCTCCTCGGTGGCGCGATCCTCGCCATACATGTCCTCAACCCCGCCGCCGACGGTCGATTTCGGATCGAGATCGAGAACCGAGGTGTTATCCCCTCTCCTCTCCTTCATCATGCTCTCCATCGTCAACCCGCTCGTGCTCGAGCTCGCGCTCCCCTCCTTGATCTTCCCACAGCACCTGATCACCACCGATCCCACCGCCCGCGACCGCCTTCGCTGCGAAGAGAAAAATTTGTTCTTTTCCTCGCAGTTCTAAAGAGAGAGAGTCACGGAGGGCAAAACAAGCATGCAAGAAAGAAACAATGGCCACCACTTAAATCGAAGAAGGGGAGAAAAATCTCTCTTTTTTCTATTCAACTATTTTCTATTCAAATAATGTGTGCTAATGTTGAAGTCAGTGGTGGCGCAGCCCCACCGCCACAGAAATGGGGGATGTGGACTTTGCGAAATTATTTTGGGGGTTGACTTGATTCTGATGAGATCTTTTATTTTACTAAATTAAGAGAAAAATTGGACAAATTAAGATAAAAACTGGAGATAATGATGGGTGTAATTACCAGAAAGGCGGTAGCTTTGAGTGAAAGCATGGCGCCGACGTGGTCGGTTTGAATGGGGGAGGAGAGAGGAACAACGAAGGATCTCTTTCTCTCTCTAGAGTATTTTGTGTCTCCCGCTCGCTCGTTGCTGCAGAGAGAGCGAGAGCGAGAGCGAGAAAGCGAACGGAGGGGGGCTATTATACCAGCTCGTGGGTTGGTATGTTGACTCGCGGAGTATTGTAAGAGCTGAGGAGGAGCCAACAATGGATGAGGATTGAGGACAGCAGGCCCTGCCGGGCTGGCGCTGCTATCGCGTCGGGTTGTCTGTTGCCGCATTGGTCCCCTATTGGATCTGGGATCTAGGATTCAGATCTGGGTGCGGATCCGACGTTTTTCCCGGTCCACAACATATAACCACCTTGTTGATGATTTTATTTAAACTAGTATACTGTTGTTGTCAGTGAAAACCGACAGATCAGTCAGGAGAAAGAGGAGAAAAAAAAACGAGTAGGAAGATGGATAGCTTAGAGAAAAAGAAGAAAGAAGTTGACAATACACTCTCTCACACGGAGGATGTAGACGGATAAAATTTTCATATGTGAAAAACTTTACTCCGGCCAGTTTTGATTACAATATTTTACACACATAAATGAAACGCATGTAAACTTCTGTGCATAATACAGTGAAAAATGATGATATGGGCTCTGTTAAATTTCCTCTTTAATTTGTATTTATCAATCCCGATTTCTAATTAACTGCACAATTAAATTCTTTTATACGTGTCATTCATGTGCAAACATGTTGTCTCATACACTGACTCCCTCTTTATCTCATTATTTAGAAATTTCACACGTGCATAACAAAAAAATGTCCGCTGGAAACAGATGATTTTATAGAATACCATGTGCAGATGAACAGATAAGATAAAAAAGATGAGATATGTGTGTGAAATTTCATGCAAACAAGATAAGGATATACGAATAACCGTAGATTTGGATGCGTGCAATCTTTTTCAAATGCAAGTTCCTTGAATTATTGTATATCCATCTCATATAAGTACTCTAATTTTAAGCGTTTATAATATAAATTCAACCCATCAATTTAAATAGTTTTCATAACTTCCAATTTAAAGTTACTCACATAATGTTAAAAGATTTAAGGAAACGAAAACAGGGAAGGTTGGGTCTAGATTCCAGAATTCTAGAGTATAGAACTTTATATTATGTGAATATTTTTTTTTTCCTACATGAGAAATATCTCATGGAAAAATGGGAGCTTTCAATTTAGGTGACATGTAGAAACAAACACAAATCATCATGTCACAGGAGTCAGGAGAAGACAATAATCTATTAGCTTTAAGGCTTAAAAAACAAGAATTCTTCTTTGTTCTAACGGTCAAAAATAACAAATAAATCAAATAAAATTATAAATAAATTATTTATTTATGTTAAGTTTGCTTTGTAATATTAAGCTAGCTCACTAGAGTCTAGGAATAACCTTTAGCTAAAAGTTTTTTTCATATTTTTTTATATTCCAGTAAGTTGCACATGTTGTTCGTGTAAAACTACATAAATTAAAAGTATCTAATATACCGATGTGACAAAATGGAGAATGTGTTACATTTAGAGCTAAAGATAGAATTTCATTCAAATGAAATTTACAAAAGATATAAATAAAGTATTCAATTTGTTTTCGAGTTTACTTCTTAGAAAGTTTCATGTCTAATAGTTTATTTCATTTTTCCTTGGTCAGGTCAAAACATTTTCAACCCTTATTTTTTGCTTCTGTTTCTCAATTTAAATAAATAAAGAGAGAGGGTACGAGATTTCTATTTTTTTCTTCTAAAAAATAACTTAAGCAACATTTTGCCGACTCAATCGCGTGTTGTATTAGCCCAAAGCCCCATTGCTCGAACATATTCGGTCCCAAACACAAGGACCTGTTTCCATCGATCCAAACCCGAACCCGAAACAAATCATTTCGGGTCGGATCATCCGAAGGCACCTGCATACCGAGAAAGTCTTTTTTGCTTAAGTTTGCATCGCGAGTTACCGTACCGGAAAAGACCCTCCGACATCGAAGAGCCCGAAGAAAAATGTGGGCCCCGTGTAAGTGAGCTAGGCATGAATGAGAAGCGTGCATATTTTCCCTTCTAAAGGAACGGTGATCTGTTGCAGCGCTTGTGTACAAATACAAATTGAATAGGAATTGTTAAGTGCAGGAAAGCTAATTAACAACTAAGCCGGGAACTAATTAACCATTGTCTAGTTGGTTAGTTGTTTTACTGTCAGATCTGTCCAAATGGGGAGGGGAAAAAAACGAGTAAATATTTTTATTGCCTAGCACAATTAATTAGAATTAATAAAATTATAAGGTTCACGCGACGAAATACAGATTATATGATCAAGAACAACTTTTGAGATATTTTACGATCATAGAAAATCTTCAGAAACACTCAGTTAGCTTTGCTATGCGTGACCAAAATGAGAACATGGGAATTAACGAGAGCCCAATTGGAATGGTCTGAACACGTGCAACACAGGAATATAAACGTCTTGGTTAATAGAAATAATGAGATCCGTAGAGAACGCCAAAAGAAAACAATTAAAACGATACAGCAATTGTCAAATCAACTAGAGAAATGACTGTTAAATGAGATAAAAGTTTTTAAATTCATGCAGCTGACTCCAAAAACGAAGAAACAAATCTACAGGTGTTTTTGTCTCATCAATTTAGAGTTTGTAAATCTCTGCTACTATTTTGCGTTTCTCTTGCATACCCCTTCATTATAGAGTCCACCTCTTTTACTTCTATTACAATTGCAACCAGGGCGTTGTAGCGGCGACAGTGATGGAATTGATGGAGCACTCTCTTAATTTTACACCCATATGTTTGGAGGGCCACCTCTCTCGCAGTGGGTTTTTTGGGCCCCGCGAGCGGTGCTCTTTCAATTAAGTCAATAGACATCTAACTATGAATATCATGACCGGCAACTTATCATGAGGACGAAAGATATTAGGACCACGAGAAAACGATGAGAAGTCAATAACGATGGCCGAGGGTTACTTTTCCTTTTGGGGCTGTTTGGATGGCCGAAAGTGAGTAGAAGTGAAGAAGTAAGATTCTTTTTCTTTTGAAAAATGAGAATTTATATTTCTTTTCTGATGTTTGAATGATAATTGGAAAATGTAATTGAGAAAGTGTAATATTTTTTCCGGTGTTTGGTTGGTTATGTGAAAGTGAAAAATTTGATCACAAAGTTCATCGTAAAATAATATTAAAATAAAAATTAATTATGAAAAAAAATTGGACTGTAATTAGAATGCAAGTAAGATTTACATGATCACAAAATTAACTGTTTTGAATTATAACTTATTACAAATGAGATCTACATGACCACAAAATTAATTGTGACACTTTGAAAGTGAGAAAATAGTTGTGTAAAAAGGAAAAGATAAAAGGAAAAAGGGTTTTTACATTTTTCTTTTCCGGTGTTTGGATGGACAACGGCAGTGGGAAATGACACTTCCTCACTTCCGCCCACTTCCTTGAATCCAAACAACCGACGTTTGATTAGTGTTGAGTTGGATGTCAAACAAATAGTTCCACGTCAGCTAGATACAAGGATGGCCTTGGATATATAAAGATTTAGACAACTCCACTTAGAAGGCTAGTGATAATGCCTCAAGTCCTTGCAATTAGTATCAGATCCATACTCCGAACTTAGTTGTGTGTGTGTGGATGATGTTCAACCTCCCCAAATGGGCGCAAAAAGGGTGCACTGTTGGGCCCTGTGAAATTAGTTCGACTTTCGAGGATTTGGCAGCAGTGCTCCTGCTTCACATAAAGAGTGTTCGTCCTCCGCGCATTGAAAAAGAGTAATAAGCTGCAATTTGTACTTCACATAAAGCGTGTCTTCTGTTCACGCGATGAAGAGCTGTGATCTCAATTGAGCATATGGTGTCTAAATCAGGTGTGAAAAAGATGAACTTGTAGGGATACTTTTTGTTCGAGGGGGATTGTTGAGTTGGATGCCGAACAAATAGTCCCACATTGATTAGACATGAGGATGATCTTGGATATATAAGAGTTTGGGTAACTACACTTAAAAAGCTAATCTTTTGAGATGGTGTCACGAGTCCTTACAATACCTGATTTTAACGAGAGGAAAGTGAAACGAACCAACATCGTTTTCGACCAAGGATATTTGTCAAAACAATGGAATGGAGGTTGTGATGCATCCAGATAAAAGAAAATATGAGAATAAATGAGAAATTAAAATGAATAAATGAGAATACGAGAATAAAAAAGATTAAAAAAAATAAATGTATCAGTAAAAAAATTGATTAGAGCTTGTAATATCCTTAGTTTATACTATACAATTTAATATTTTTGTATAATAATAATTATAATTGTAGTCCAATATCTCTTTCTCTCTTTTCCCTCAATATTTCTTTCTTTTTTCCTCGGCCCAATAGCCCAGCCCACCTATCTCTTCCCCTCTCATTTTCTCTCATTTTTCTCATTCTCCTTTATTTAATCCTAAGCCCAGCTCATGGCCCAAAGCTTAAGCCCAAAGCCTACCCGTCTCTTTATATATTTCCTCTCTCTCTCTCTCTCTCTCTCTCTCTCTCTCTCTCTCTCTCTCTCTCAGCCTAATCCTAACCCTAATCTCCCTATCTCTTCTCTCACGTATTCTCCCTCATTCTCTCCATTCTCCCCGTCATGACAGCACCGACAACAACGTCCTCCTCGCCTGCGGTACACGCGCGGCCAGCCCTCCACCACCAGAGCCCATCGTCAGCCCCTTCTTCTCCTTCTTCTTTCTTCTTCTTCTTCTTCTTTGTTCTTCTCCCTCAACTTAAACCCACCGCCTCTACCTGTAGCAAACATTATTTTCTCCTTTCGTGTTGCTGACGACATCACCTCCTAGAGCATCACTAGCATCTCGCCGTTGTTGCCAAGACTGACGCCTGCCTATGATCTCTCCCCACTGCCTTGTTGCAACCCGTCATGCAAACGAAATATCGAGGGAACATTAGCATATATAGATTTTCACTGATTTCATAAAATACACGTTTTAGAGTGCTAGTTCCGCTCCGAACAAATTTTTGGCGCCGTTGTCGGGGAAGGGAATGGTTTTGTTTTCAAGCTGTTGTTAACATTTTCTTCTCTATTTGGTGTATAGGTCAAAGTTTACAGGAACTTAATATTGCAGAAAACCCAGTAGCATTGTAGCTCTCTGCTCTTGAAGCAAGAACCCAGCTTCAAAAGAAAAGCCGCGTAAACACGACGTTTACCGCGCCAACGCGGCTATTTCGTGATCATTGTGTATCTTGTTGTGCTGGAATGTGTTCATTGTAATAGAGACCACCACCTGCAGCCCACGCTACCGTCGCCTGTGCCTTCCTCACCCGCCATTAGCCTGCAGCCCTGTCATCACCCTTCTCACCTCATCTTCTTTTTCTTTTTCTTTTTCTTCTTCTTCTCCTTCTACTCTTCTCCTTAGCCACACCTAAAAACCCCCAACTCCTCGTCGTCTTCCCCTTGCAGCAGCGTCGCGCCTCTGCATCTCCTCCACCTTCTTCCCCGCAACTCGCAACCTCGCGTTGCCGCGTCGCGCCACTACCTTCTCACGTAGGCTGCGTGCGCCGCAAGCCACTCAACCCCTAGCAGTGCCACCTACCCTCTCCTTTTATTTTTCTTTATTGCCATCGACAACACCTGAGCATCGATGTGACCTTGCCTTCACCCCGACTCCTCACCACCACCAACACCCCCTATCACGGCCACCACTACAGCCACCAACCGCTATGCTCTTCTCTTCTTCATCACCGATCTCGCCTTGCCTGCCTACACAGCCACCATTGTGGTTGCCTGCCACCGTCTCCCTCTTCCAAGTTGTCATATTGCAGCAGAGATTGGTTATGGTGAGTATTTTTTTTATCATTTTTTACTTTATTTGATTTGTTGAATCTTTGGATACTTGAATCTATCAGTGAACTCAATTGGAGTAGAGTTTGACTTGGGGTTAGAGAGTTGATCAGATTAATATGAATAGTGAATTTCACAGATATGCAATAGATTGTTAGTAGATTATTATACTGTGGGAGAGTTTAAATATAGTGGAGATAATGGATTAGATATACCCTAAAAATTTAAACATATATGTCTCTGTATCTTGTTATTGAGATGTGAATGCTTAGTTTTTGGATTCTTATAACTTTGGGTATTTGAGTTTATACAGCAAGTTGTAAGCGATGATTTGACTATCAATTATAGTGTGAGTTTGGTAGTTAGTGATGAACTTCTACTAAAACTGACATTTCACTATTTATAGTTAAAAGACAAATTTGAGAGAATGTTAAGCGATGATTTCAAATGGAGTAAATATCTTATTGATTCTATTTAGTCGACTCTTAGGTTGGTGTTTTCGGAGAGTGTGAATCATTCATCAAGCTTGAGGAATAACACTTGGATGTTTATGGTGATTGTATTGAGATCTAATATTAATGCATATGTTCTTATTGTATCCCAGTACATACATATGAGAACTTGAATAGCTTCTAAATGGATTAATAATGGTTGAATCTTGATTGTACCAGTGAACATTTTACCTTTAATTTCAATGTGTACTATGGGGACTAATTTCGGATTTTATGCTTGCTGATATCATTATTAGTATTTTATGTTATATCAATCCTTCAAGTTATATGACTCATTTTATGTTTGGTGTTGTCTATTATGTTACATTTACACATCCAAGTTATATAGTTCCTTTTATGCTTGTTTATCATCATGTCTTCGCAAGAATTATTTAGAATCTGTCATTATTGAATTATGTTACATTTATGCATCTAAGTTATTCAGCTCTTTTTATGCTTACTTAAAAATGTTTAGAATTTGTACCATATGTGATAGTTTGAGAAAGATGGTCATCTCGGAGCATAGCCTAATACAGCGTTACCTGTCTTTCATATGAAATAAAGTGAAGTTGTCTATGATTAACTGTTACTAGTTCCTATACAAATATAAACCAAATGTAAATGGTTGATTTCTGAACTCTTATACCAAAAAAGTTCACATGGTAGCATCCAATCAAGCCAATTTTTTTTTTTTTTGCAATTTTATAAAAGTATTACATTTTGAAAAATTTCTGTCCAGTCCCTGAATTTCTTGAATCTTATTTCAGTCTCAAATAACTGTTGTTTAGCCCATGTAGTCTCTGAAATTATTTTCAACCCTAAAATTTACTGTTTAGTCCCTGTAAGTTTTTTGAAAATTGTTTCAGTTCAATTTGCTATTTCAAAATGTAGTTTTCCTTTTCTCTTACTTCCATTTTTATAGAAAAGCCCCTAATTTTTTATGTAATAATATTTTGTAAAAAATTAATTATACAAATAATTTATGAAAAATTATTTTCTATACATGTTTTGATTTTATAAAATATTTTTTGACTAATTTAAAAGTTGATATTTAGATTACACAAATCAAAATCTTTACTAGATTAAACTTCTAATCTCTAAATTTAAATCATGAGCTTGATTATAGATAAATTAAGACATACTGTTATTGTGTGATACTGAATTTTCACGCATGTTATTGATATTGCCTCAAGTTAATTACTCATATGAACCTTACTTGAACAAATTGCTACATGATGACAAATAACCGACATGATTGATCATGTTCTCGTAAAAAGACACCGTGCTATAGGTATTATCACATGAACATCTTGAATATGAACACATGAATATGAATATGAACATGACTATGAAAATTTAAATGACATGAATACATACTTGCGTGAAACATGTATTTGAAATTACTTGAGAAAGTGGTGCATAATAATTATATGTGCTTTGCACGGACATGGTGACATGATTGCTCTTGATACTTCCTTAACGCAATGATATTCATGTTAAAATAAAATTTGGCTGTAATAATGATAAGACACATGCAGGGCCGACCCTTACCCAGGGTGAGCTGGGCACGCACCCCCCCCCCCCCCCCCCCCCCCCCCCCACACACACACACACACACACACCCCACGCCACCCCCGCCCGATGGTGGGGGGGGGGGGGGGGGGGGGGGGGGGTTGGGGTTGGGACAAAAAAAAAAAAAAACAAATATATACATTCAATTCAATTCTTTGAAAACAAAGAAACCCAGACCATTCTCAGGCTACAGGCCACCAAAATTAAAGGCACAATCAATCTCGTGTGCTCTCCGTGTACTGCATCCCTTCTTTCTTCTATTTAAATTATCAACCAATTAACCAACTGCAGTGCAGACTGCAGAGAGAAGCAAAAAGGCAAACAACCAGAAAAAAAAAAAAAATTGAAACTGAAACAAAAAACAAAAGAAAGATGGGTTCTTTGTTTTGGTCTCTTCCCCCGTGTTTCTCTTCTCTTCCTCTACTTCACTGACTTAATCTGCAGAGCCTGTCAACTTTGTCTTTTGTTGAAGGATACAATCAGGCTTTCGGTAATAGCAATCTCATGCTTCTTCAAGAGGGCGAGCCTTTTCATCTTTTTCTTGATGAGAGAACATGTTTGTTTCTTTAATTTATTATTATCTTAATTTTCTCTGTTTTATTTGTTTATTATTTTTTAATTGATTGTTTTTCCCTCCCAAAAAATACCCATGATATGGATTTGCCCCTCAAAGACCTCCACTTGCATTGCTTCTTCATTGATGTTGTTTCAAGAAAATCTTTGTTTTTTATTTTTTTAATGTATAATATAAGTTTGATTTTCTTAGATAAATATTGGTTTTAAGATTCATTGTTCTTTTTCAAATTTGTTTCTGTTATTGTTTATGTATTTTATTATGATTTGTTCTCCACGAAAAATGGTGCAAAGTTCCCTTTTTTTAGTCTTTTATAATTTCTTTCCTGCATTAGTTTATAAATTATTTTGTTCCTAATCTAATGCTTTATGTATGATTTATGTATTCTCACTGAAACTTGTTATTGTTACTATCATTTTCGTTTAAAATCTTGGAGTTTTCTGACGAGTCTTTTGTTACCAGTAAATTTAAATCCCAAAATGTGAAATAATGAAATGGAATAGAAAATCTCTATTCAGAGGATAAAATTATGTCACCATCTCTTTTTTGCATAAACCTTGTCTTCTTTTGGGCAAAACTAGAAAAATAGTTTTCAAGGAGACATCTGGAAATGAAAAATGTGTAAAACATACCCTTCATGTTCAAATTAAATATGGATCATCGTGTTATTGAGCTAGATTGAAATTTAAGAGTTCACGGTGGACTATATTGCATGTCGGAAATCTCAATGAATAACTGAACAGTAGAACCCATATTATGCTGTTTTCTGTGACCCCCTCTTTAGGGGAAAAAAATCTAATTAGTATGTTATATAGAGGGCACAATTTCTACGTTTGCTCTTGCCTTTGAAAACCCAAGACCGGTCCAGGACACATGGCTAATATGGGGCAAATTGATGATAAAAACTGAGGAAGTGTACCTTAAATACTCCTACCGATGTAAAATGTATGATAGTGTTTATTTTACATGGTGCATGTCACTTCGTGACATGGGTTATTGATGAGTTTATTCTAATTATATACTACTATATTATATTACTCCTCACATGATTTCCTGCCGAGCTACATGGGCCTTTTGTCACTAACAGTTTCTAAATAATGATAATCATTGATTGATATGCGGGAATAGGCTCTGGTATGAGACACACTTGTTTTCGCGTGCTTAGGTCCCAATTGACATACATAGTAGATGTAGGATGAGTTATGTTCTACTACACGTAGCAGTTGGAGTAGTCTCACCTAATTAGTAACCCACTAGGAACATCTTCATAATTGACTTATAGTTGTATGTTTTTGTGATGATTGCTATTGTTTGATTGTTCCTGGATTACTTTTTTACATTTGATTTATGTCAAGCTTCAAAATGCACCTATGTTCTGTGAATGCATGTCAATAATCATTACTTGAGTATTGAATGACTAGTTTCATCAATAAACTCATGGTTAATAAAAATAAGTATTATATAACTTCATATTGATTGTCCTTTTCTTGTCATATATATCTGTTTGCTAATATAATTAATAACAACAGATCTTCCACAATACATTGTAGATTGATGTGTGTTCGTTTGTTGTATTTGCATGCTATAATAGACACTTGACATATAATTCTATTACAGACTATCCTCTTTATTGTTATTCATGTTCTGAATGTTATTGTATTCATAATATACTGACTGTTATTATATTATGTTACAGCTACACATTTTTGAGTATCAGTTGCTTCCTTTACCGTGATGAGTTACCTTCTATTTACAGTTTTATTCATGATATTTTTATTTAATATTTTCATAGTAGTATCGTAATATGCACACATGTAACATACATGTTCACTCTTCCTCATTTTACACACTCGCTGGGAGTTTTCTGACTCCCCTAAATTTGCGCATCCAAATCAAAAGGTACTTTATTTTGTTGATCAGGTGTCTTAGGGAGATTGTGCACGTTACGAGGAGCTGAAGTTTTTCTTATTTAGTCATCATTTCCTCCTCTCTATTCTTATTTTGTTTGTTAGATTCCTTATATATATATATATATGAGAGAAATGTAAATCAGCTGACACAGGAGACAACTCCCTCCTATGTCGCACTCAAAATCAATTTCCCGAGTGAATTTTCAAGATCCGATCGCACAATATCATCTTCATACTTTAAGATATACACATATAAAAAATCAAGTGATTTGAAGTTTGTTTACTCCATTTTCTTTGGGTTCAAACATTAACGGTTTTTTTAACAATAGAACAAAATGGAACGATTAGATCAATAAGTAAACGAACTTCAAATCACTTGATTTTTTATATATGTATATCTTAGAATATGAAGATGATAATTTGCGGTCGGATCTTAAAAATTCACTCGGAAAATACGATTTTTGAGTGCGACATAGAAGGGAGTTACCTCCTGTGTCAGCTGATTTACATTTCTCTCTCTCTCTCTCTCTCTCTCTCTCTCTCTATATATATATATATATATATATATATATATATATATATATATATATATATATAGTCAAATGCTCCTAGTAGGTCTCCTTAGATTACAATCTAAGGAGACGGCTTAAAAATCCAACATCCCGATTTTTTTTTTCACGATCCGACAGCACATTAGCATATTCATGTTATAAGATGTACGGATATAAAAAATCACGTGATTTGAAGTTTATTTACTCATTGATCTAATAGTTCCATTTTGTTCAACTGTTTAAAAATCGTTAATATTTGAACCCAAAGAAAATAGAGTAAACAAACTTCAAATTACGTGATTTTGTATATGCGTACATCTTATAACATGAATTTGATAATGTGCGGTTGGATCGTGAAAAAAAAATCGGGATGTTGGAGTTTTAAGCTGTCTCCTTAGATTACAATCTAAGGAGACCTACTAGGAACACTTTTCCCATATATATATATATATATATATATATATATATATATATATATATATATATATATATATATATATATATATATATATAATGATACTAATAATCCGATGAGAAAGCGAGCTTAAGTGAGAAGATGAGAAAAGAGCATTAAAACCGTTGGATTAGTTTCTGGGTGGTTGAAATTAGATATGGAGAAAATAAGACTAAAACCCAAAAACTAAATTAATCAATCCAAAACTAACTTAACCAACCCAAAAACTAATCTCAATCATCCAAAAGATAATTCTACGACTCATGTGTGCTCTTTTTTTATCTTCTCATTCTCACTGGATGGTCACTATATATGTGTGTGTGTACACACACCCCTCTATGTGTGTGTGTGTAGAGAGAGAGACTGTGTCATTCTGAAAGGATTCGAGCATGAATTTTTTCCACTCAAATACCAACATTCGACATTCAAATACAAGATCCACTCCGTTGAAATTGATCTATATTATTTAAAGTAATTAAAAATAAAAAATCAAGTGCTTTGAATACTTTTTGTCCATCCATCAAGCGACGCAAAATAAACGGCCGAAAATAGTGAGTTGGTTAGATCTATATTTTTAGACATACAAATTCTCAATCCGGCCATTTGATCATGATCTAAATAATTAAAGACCCCTACAAACCAATTTTCGTTAGGTTTAAAATGTTCTACACCGTTAAACTAACAACTCACTATTTAAGTCTTCAATTTTTTCACTACTTGATGCATGAGTAAAAAAATATTTAAAATATTTGATTTTTGATTTATAAATACTTGAAATAATATAGATCAACTTCTGCGGAATGGATCTTATATTCAAATGTCGTAGGATTTGAGTGGGAAGGATTTGACCTCGAATCATTTCGGAATGGAATGACACAAGTCTCTCTCTCTCTCTCTCTCTCTCTCTCTCTCTCTCTCTCTCTCTATATATATATATATATATATATATATATATATATATATATATATATATATATATATATATATATATATATATATATATATATAGGGCTTACTGTACCTCAGCCTGCGGGCTGAGAGAGTTTCTCAGCCTGCGGGACGTGGCTGAATATAGGCCACACATCGGTCGCAGAGTGTGGGAGCCACAAAAAATCAAAAATCCCGCCTAAACAATCGTGAATCAAAATGACAAAAATACCCCTTTTAAATGACGACTGCGACTTCTAGCATTCAAAAGTAAAAAAACATTCCATGGTCGCAGACTTAATACAGAATAAAGAATACAAGACAAAAAATGCTATCGCATAGCAATGCGACCTCCTTCGGTACTGCGACCAAATTCGCAATCTTCTTTCTCATGCCTTATGTAAAAGAAGTAATTAATATTATATCTACCGTGATACAACACCAGTCTAGAAAAAAAGAGATGCACTAATGTTAATCTCGAGAAAGGAAAGATGTGCACCATACGTAATCTAAAGATATAGCCAAACAATTCTATAAAAAGTTAATTTGTACTTCGGATTCTCCAGCAATAAATCTTCAATTAAATATTTAATTTTTTTTACCACTTCCTACCATACTCAACCCTCACCTGTAACAATTATTATACTATTCATGTTCTTCCACAATATTGACCTTTATATAATGCTTGTAACTAATATATTACCTCATACCTAAAAACTATAATTTTGCTCTTCCTTTTCAATTTGATTTCAAAAACTTTCAAAAAAAAATTCATTCTTGAATCATGTCTTCCCCATCTTCTTCCTCTGAACACTCAGAATTCAACTTCAATCAATCCCCCACCGGTCCTTTGTCTTTAGGATATTCTAGTGAATCTGATACCAGTCTGGACTTCACTCCTTTTGACTATCTCACTACATCAAATAATGTATTAACTGATCCTCCTATTCATGATGATAATGAATTTTCATGTGCGTTAGTGAAGAAGACATTATTCCTCTGCCACTTGACGGAGACATGCTTGATGAAAGCATGTCCTCTGATGCTGTAGGCTCGCTTCCTAGCAACGGGTCAGACGAAGAGCTTGATAGAGACGATCCATTCTGGGAGTTCATCGGTGAAACAAAAAAACCTCAAGATGATGAGGAAATAAGTGATGAAGAGGAAGAGCAGAAGAATGAAGACGATGAATCTGCTTATGATGGTGATAATGACGAGGATTAGGATTTCCTGATCTTCTGATATTCAATTATATTTTGTCTTCTTTTAAAAGCTTTTAATTCTATTTTTTTGTAAGGTCTCTTTCTCACTATATTAACTTATAAGCTCTTTTAATTACATATCCAAACTGCGACTGCTGCTCTTAAACACTGCGACCATAGTCGCAACCCTACTACGGATGCAATTTATGGTCGCAGTTAATCATTTATCAGTTCCCAATGCGACTTTGGTCGCAATAATGTACTGTTTTGGAGTTCAAAGTAATTTAAAGTTATAGTGTATTAACTTTTAAACTGTTTTGGATAACTGAACAGTCACCTAGGAAGTATACAATTTTTGGGAAAAGATAGAAAATATATTTGAGAGATATTCACGTGGTCCGAGAGCTTAAACCTTTTGGAATTCCGGGATTAAATACATATAAAGGGTCATGAGCAAAGGATTAAAAACATACTAAGTTATTTTTTGCTCAAACTCGTTACTCTCACTGTTCCGAAAATACATTCAAAAAATGTCTTCACCATCACCACCGTCTTCACCGGAAAGAAGCCAATCATCAAATGATGATTTTATGTTTAGTTCTGAAACAATGTCTCGCTATGGGTCAGAATCTGAGCTTGATACAGACGACCCTTTCTGGGAGTTCATTGATGAACCAAAACACAAACATGAAGAGGAAGAAAGCGACGATGAGACTGTACCTGAAGAGGAGGAAGAGACAGAAGACGAAAGTGATACAGAAGACGAAAGCATGACTCTTGACGACGAATCTGATTACTATGGTGATGACGACGATTAGAAGTTAAAAAATTGTATTTTGTTTTTCTTTTAAATATATAAAATCTGTTTTCTAAAGTTATTTGTGTGAATTACATTTTTTACTACTATGTATTGGTTGAAATACTGCGACCATGGACGCAGACTTAATAAATACAATGCGACCAAGGTCGCAGTTGCTGGTCTTTAATCTTAATCAACAACAACACTGCTACCTTGGTCGCAGTTTCTGACCGTAGTCTTTATAATATAAACTGCGACCTTGATCGCAGTTGTTGGTGTTTAGTCTTAATAAAATACACAGCGAACTTGGTCGCAGTTGCTGATCTTTACTCTTAATCAAAAACATCACTGCGACCTTGGTCGCAGTTGGTGGTATTTATAAATAATCAACAACACTGCGACTTTGGTCGCAGTTGATGAACGCAGTCTTAAAAAAAATAATCTGCAACTTTGGTCACAGTTTTTTGGTCGCAATGTCGACCCTGGTCGCAGCAGTTGTTTCTGTTTGCACTGTAGTCTTATGCGACCTTGGTCGCGGTGTGCTCTGGTCCAAGTTGTTTTGTTTGCAATGCATGACTGCGACCAAGGTCGTAGTTTATTAAAAAACAAATATGCTTTTTATTTATTTTCACGCATTTATCTCCAGGCATGTGAAAATGATAAAAAAAACGATCTCTTATACAATAAGATTGAGTGTTACAATATAGCAGTAGAAAGAAAACTAAACATCAAAAAGAGCTATTGTTGACTAAGAGCAGTGTTGTTATTGAGGTCTTTTTATTTATGTCCAGGCATTTATCTCCAGGCATGTGAAAATGATACAAAACGCTCTCTTATACAATAAGATTGAGTGTTACAATATAGCAGTACAAAGAAGACTAAACATCAAAAGAACCAAGAAGACTAAACATCAAAAGAGCCCTTGTTGAATAAGAGCAGTGGTGTTATTGACGTCCCCGTGTACTAAAAAACTGTGGACGTCGATGACCATGACTTCTTCCCTTGTGGACGAATATCGATCAAGTTCACCGGCCAAAATATTCTCCCACAGGCCCAGCGAACCTGAAAAAGGACAATCAAGCTCTGGGTCTTCTTCGTGCATAGGGTCATCTTCATCCATGGAGGCAGGCCCCTGTTAGAGACTCTGAAGAAGGCGGAAATTCTCAGAGCAATTGCTCTCAAATGAACACAGTCTAATTATGGGGTTAAAGGGAGAGGGTGAGCCCTATTTATGGGCAGCCCATAATAACAGCTTCGGGAAACAGCGAATGGTGCGGGTTCATCAACGTAGACTTGACGTTAAAAAGATCTCATAAAATCTTTATGACAGGTCGCGTCTCACGGACTCGGTCCAAGTCGCCAGACAACAGACAACTTTTCATTTTTCATTTAGATTCAAAAAAATGACTTAATCCAAAACAACATTTAATAAAACAAGAACACGGCGACCTTGGTCGCTATGCATGTTAATCTAAAGGAAACACTTACTTAACGTACTGCGACCAAGGTCGCAGTCCATGTAAAGCGACCTAAGACTGCAGTTGCTGGCCATCTTTATCAACAACAACACTGCGACCTTGGTCACATTTAACAATGTACACTGCGACCATCTTTATCCTTAACAACACTGCGACCTTGGTCGCAGTTAATAATTATATTACTTCACCCTTAAAAATTTTTAAAATGAAAGGTTGCGACATTGGTTGCAGTTGCTGGTCGCGGTTTCTGACCGTAGTCTTAATAAAATAAACTGCGACCTTGATCGCAGTTGTTGCTGTTTAGTCTTAATAAAATACACAGCGACCTTGGTCGCAGTTGCTGGTCTTTACTCTTAATCAACAACATCACTGCGACCTTGGTCGCAGTTGGTGGTCTTTATAAATAATCAACAACAACACTGCGACTTTGGTCGCAGTTGATGGCCGCAGTCTTAAAAAAATAATCTCCAATCTTGGTCGCTATTGCTGGTTTTTAGTCTTAATCAACAACAACACTGCGACGATGTGACACGTCACCGCAACAGTTGCTTAGTCGCAGTCTTTGGTCGCAGTGTCGACCCTGGTCACAGTAGTTACTGTTTGCAATGTATCTTATGCGACCTTGGTCGCAGTGTCATCTATGATCATAGTTGTTTTGTTTGCAATGCATGGTTGCGAAAAAGTTCGTAGTTTATTAAAAAAAACAAATATGCTTTTTATTTATGTCCAGGCATTTATCTCCAGGCATGTGCAAATGATACAAAACAATCTCTTATACAATAAGATTGAGTGTTACAAATACAGCAGTACAAAAGAAGAATAAAACATCAAAAAAATCCCTTGTTGACTAAGAGCAATCTTCTTCTTGAGGTCTGGTGGCAGCAGAATCAATAAGATTGAGTGTTACAAAGAAGACTAAAAATCAAAGTAGCCAAGAAGACTAAACATCAAAAAATCCCTTGTTGACTAAGAGAAATCTTCTCTTGAGGTCTGGTGGCAGCAGAATCAATAAGATTGAGTGTTACAAAGAAGACTAAACATCAAAGTATCCAAGAAGACAAAACATAAAAGAGCCAAGAAGAGCCCTTGTTGACTACTAAGAGCAATCTTCTCCTGGAGGTCTGGTGGCAGCAGAATCTTTCGTTTATGAACATCTCTTCACCAGAAGGTTATCCAGTGAGCATGGAGTTTCCTCGATGTCACTTCTGGGGTAAGAGAGGAGGTTTTTAGACCTCACAGGGAATGCTACCCACCACTATATCCACCACATCCCCCGCCGCCATATACCCACTCTGACCATCCGTTACCAGCAAGCTTGACTGGTGCATCAAGTCAGAGCAGATCTCGGTGAGGATTAAGTCCTCGTCAGGGATCATGACTTCTTCCCTTGTGAACGACGAGGACCATGACTTCTTCCCTTGTGGACGATGAGGTCTATGACTTCTTCCCTTGTGGACGAACATCGATCAAGTTCGTCAATAGGGTCATCTTCATCCATGGAGGCAGGCCCCTGTTAGAGACTCTGAAGAAGACGGAAATTCTCAGAGCAATTGCTCTCGAAAGAAAACAGTCTAATTATGGACTGTTAAAGGGAGAGCGTGAGCCCTATTTATAGGCAGCCCATAATAACCATAATTAATGGTTCATTAATCAGAATCGTCGGCATTAATGGTCTCCAACCGCCAGCGCCGGTTTGGCATTAAAAGACATTAACGCCTAAACCCAATGAAGAACCGACGCGTAGACAACCGCTTCGGGAAACAACGAATGGTGCGGGTTCGTCAACATAGACTTGACGTTAAAAGATCTCATAAAATCTTTATGACAGGTCGCGTCTCACGGACTGACTCCAAGTCGCATCAGACAACAGACAACTTTTCATTTTTCATTTAGATTCAAAAAATGACTTAATCCAAAAAACAACACTTAATAAAACAACACTTACTTAACGTACTGCGACCAAAGTCGCAGTCCACGTAATGCAACCCTAGATTGCAGTTGCTGTCCATCTTCATCAATAACAACACTGCGACCTTGGTCGCATTTAACCATGTACAGTGCGACAAAAGACTTTGGCTAAGGTCGCAGTTTAAATGTACAATGCGACCAAAGACTCTGACTACATTATATTCAAAAAAATAATTACTTAACGTACTGCGACCAAAGTCGCAGTCCATGTAATGCAACCCTAGAATGCAGTTGCTGGCTATCTTTATCAATAACAACACTGCGACCTTGGTCGCATTTCACCATGTACACTGCGACCAAAGACTTTGACTAAGGTCGCAATTTAAATGTACAATGCGACCAAAGACTCTGACTACATTATATACAAAAAAAAATTAAACTATAAAGTAGAATTTTATCGCAGGCTGAAAACATTAATCTGAAAAGATTTTATATTTTCAAAAAAAAATTTATCCCAGGCTGAAAAGGAGAAACTACATCTTTCAAAAAAGAGCTAAAGAAATAAGGCGAAAAGTAATTTATATCCTATAAGAGCGGCAAAATAAAAGGGGGAAAAATAATAATAAACAATAAGAAAAAGTTATCATAAGGGGTATTTGATAATTTAACTTCTCCCTAAAAGCGGGCCGCAAGTCAGTGAGGTGACAAATCGAGCCACGTCACCGCAGGCTGAGAGAGTACTCTCAGCCCGCGGGCTGATATACATTTTTCTCATATATATATATATATATATATATATATATATATTATATATATATAATATATATATGAGTTGATCCCTTAAGAACGGTTTTCACGGATTCCTGTGAGAACTTTCACGTGAGCCGTCGGATCTGATAGAGATCTGGTTTTATTTGATTTGATCTTTTAGATCCGACAGCCCCCGTGAAAGTTCTCACAGGAATCCGTGAGAACCGTTCTTAGGGGATCAGCTCCCTATATATATATATATATATATATATATATATATATATATATATATATATATATATATATTATATATATATATATATATATATATATATTGAACTAAGCATTCGTTCTACTTAATTTATTCATAAAATAATGTTATCTTTTGAGAGAAATTATATGTCATATTGCACTGTTATGATGTTATTATAATAGATTATATAACTTACTCATGTTACATAAGACTTCGCGTGCATACATGAGTTTTCTTCTCGCATCTATGCGTCACCGATTCTTGTCACGTGTCGTTTCTACGTATTTTGAAAAAGCGGGACGTGACAAATCCCAATCAAAATATTTTAAGCATATACATGCAGCACAAGAATGTAAATGTTTGAGTTAATAAAAATAACGAGATTAAATTCAATAAAGCAACGAGAATCAAAAGTACTCACATAAAGAACGGGGATGAACGCAATTAAAAAAGACACACCACTTGTTAAATCAACTAGAAAAATAGCTCTTAAATGCGATAAATGTTAAAAATTCCATAGCTGACTCTAAAAACTTGGAATTAAAACTATATTTCTTATTGTTTCATCACATTAAAGACTGTTGAAGATTTATTTTTTGCTACTTTCTTGCGTTGTCCATGCGTTTCTATGCACACGCTCTCAAAGTAGAGTCCACCTCACTTTCACATCTTTTAATGGTCCTGGCCAGAGCGTTTTAGTGGTGGCTGATAGAATTGATTGGAGCACTCTGTTAATTTCAAGCCCATATATTTGGAGGGCCATCAGTGGGTGAACTTTCAATAATTCAGTCAAGGATAATTACGAATATCATGACCCACAAGTTCTCGTGAGGACAAAAGAGAGAAGGACCCACGAGAAAACCATGAGAAGTCAATACTGACGGCCAAGAGTTCGTCAAGCAGAGGTTTGATTAGCATGTTTCAGCGCATCGACTGTTTTTTTATTACGATGACTTGCAGCTAAATATTCAATGAAACGACCTTTGAAATGATTTGAACATAATTGTACATTCAGTGTATCAATTTTCACTCCTTAGGCTCTATTCATTGATCACTGGCTAGGTCGTTTTTGCATCCCCTTGGAATTGACCGTCATTTTCTTATATCATTACAACAACTATTTTTGAGACGCTGTAATTCTTTAGCGCAAAAAAAATGAGCGCATTGGCTGAAACTATAGTATTAGTTAGAGTTTGACTCGAATCACAATTGTTTTTATAAGTACTTAATGATATATGTTCTTCTTCTAAATTTTAACAATATCTACTCTGTAATTACTACAGTGTCCTGTATTACAATTATATAATTTCGGTTACACCCGGCTTACTTATCACATCCTCAAAATCACAGTCTTCGCTGTTAACAATCATAATATATACAAGTTCGAGAGTACCCCTCTCCGCACTCTCAATCCCAATACAACAACTATTTCTAATACCAACTCAAAAAACACACAACAATTAGGCATATTTCTCCATACATATACAAATATTGAACTATCTAACTCACAAGCCTAACACATATTACATAACATACATATCAAGTTTAGTATTTTATATACAAAACAAGAACTATTCATAGGTGACAAACAATAAATCCTACATGATTGATTCTCCATATGGTTTTAAAAGAAACGCCCATTAAGCTTTAAGTCGGACATTTACCCTTATCACGACCTGAAAATATTAATATAAAAAGTTTGAGTTTGACAACTTGTGTGTAAAGTCATACAAAAAATCCAAAGAAGTATACAAATAGCAATGCTAAGCATAATTTATGTATCAGGTAATAGACATGAACATGAATAAATAATCGCTCGATGATTCAATTAAAAAAACAAAGCATTTAAAATAGATATTCCAGTGATTCTATTTATCAACCGAGAAATCCGATTCACTCAGCTATATATTTTATTAGCCTCTTATAATAATATCTTATATTTTACCGAATGTATGTATTATCCAGATTCATCTTAACATTTTGTACATAGAAGCTCATGACATATTAAATAGTCGTTCTAGTATCTTCTATTTTACTGTACTCATGATAGAGTATCATTCATATCAATACATGTATATACATATATTACACAAACACTTGTAATATGCAATGCGTGTATACACAATTCCTTCCCTACTATTCCCTCCACCACCTTCCTCAAATATATATAATAATAATACCAAGTCTTCCTCCATCCAGTGCCACCCTTCGTAACACGGTACAACAATTTGTATGCACATCACATATATTCAAATACACATATTCCTCCCCCCCCCCCCCCCCCCCCCCAACCCCCACCACCACCATAACCCTTCCTCCATAAACATATTTAATATTCAAGTACACAGAATGCATATATGAATTTGCGTACAACACACACACACACACACATACATATATAGACACACCACACATCTTCCCCGTCCCTCGCCATTCTCCAACCTTCATCTATGCTACGCAACACACCATTGAGCACATTAATATCAACAATTAGTCAAGTTCACATTTCTCTGGTTTATCAATTTACATACGTACGTACGTATGTATACGTACATACATACAGTTTTTATATGACTTTCTCAGTTGGTTTATTAATGTATTCAATTCTATTTCTAAAGCTTTCAGTTCACAAACGACTCAGTAATAGACTCACGATTCTTTGTTTACCGATATTGATATATTATTTCAACCACCAGTGAGACAATTTTCACCATAATCTCCATATATATATATATATATATATATATATATATATATATATATATATAATATATATTATATATATATATAGAGAGAGAGAGAGAGAGAGAGGGGGGGGGGGGGGGGGGGAGAGGGAGAGAGAGAGAGAGAGAGAGAGAGACTCGTGTCATTCCAAAGGTTTTGACCTCGAATCCTTTCCACTCAAATTCAACTCTCTGACATTCGAATACAAGATCCCCTCTGTTAAATTTGATCTATATTATTTCAAGTATTTATAAACAAAAATCAAGTGTTTTGAATAATTTTTGTCCTTGCATCAAGTAGGAAAAACGGAGGGTCTAATAGTGAGTTGGTTAGTTTAACGGTATAGAACATTTGAAACCGAACAAAAATTAGTTTGTGGGAGTTTTTAAATATTTAGATCATAATGAAATGATAGGATCGAGAATTTGTATGTTTAAAGACAGATCTAACCAACTCACTACTTTCAGCCGTCCATTTTGCGCCGCTTAATGGATAAGCAAAAAGTATTCAAAATACTTGATTTTTGGTTTATAAATACTTGAAATAATATAGATCAACTTCAACGGAGTGAATCTTGTATTTGAATGTCGGAGAGTTGAATTTGAATGGGAAGGATTCGAGGTCAAATCCTTTTGGAAGAACACAAGTCTACATCTCTCACTCTTTACGCACACGCGCGCGCGCACGCATATGGAGCTTTGAGCCGCCACTTAAGAGAAATTCTCTTAAATGACAACTTAGATACATATTCTCCCTCTATATATAATAATGTGTGTGTATATATACACATATACTTGTACTCATCATTTCCCACCCTACATAAAAAATATGATTAAAACTTAAGTATAATTAATTGTTCAATAACTAAGTAATCAAATTATCACCTCTAAACACTCTTTGAATTCACATAATCGAATAATTAAAATTTTAATTTTGGGTTAAATAATCCGGTGTTACAAAAGTGAAACGAGCCAATATGTTTTTGACCAAGGACATTCATCGTCACACCGGAGGATGAGATACATCCAGATAAAAGAAAGACTGTATTCTACAAGACCAAAAGCTACCGAAGTCGGGACAAGTCTATTTCTTCTATGTTTGAATGCGTTGGGTACTTGTAAAACTTCCTGAAAGTAGATGTCCCTCTCCTGCTTCTTGGGGTAACTTCATATTTTAGCAAAAGTAATTTATTACCTGTCAAATAGCACATCTGCTCCATACTGGCTAGCTTCACAAGCACTATATGCAAGAGAACACTGAACAACTATGTGATTAAATTTATAAAAAGCGGAGGATACACACACACACACACACACACACACACACACACACACACACATATTTATACATATATGTGTGTG